>CAUYQU010070277.1:0-146549 GCA_963574635.1 Cheracebus regulus | reverse complement strand
ACATAAATAAACATGATATGTCATGTATGACACACCCATAGCCAACATCATAATTAATGTGGAAAAGTTGATAGTATCCCCACTAAGATATGGAACAAGACAGAGATGCCCATTTTTACCACTTCTATTAAACATAGAAGTTTTAAATTATATTTATGTGATAAATCACATTTATTGACTTGCATACCTTGAACCATCCCTGCATCTCTGGGCTGAAACCCACTGATTATGGTGAAATTATCTTTTTGATGTGCTGTTGGATTCAGTTTATTAGTATGTTGTTGAGGATTTTTGCACCTGTGCTCATTAGGAAAATTAGTCTATAGTTTTCTTTTTTTATACTCTTTCCTGGTTTTAATATCAGGATGATGCTGGCTTCATAGAATGAATAAAAATGCTTTCCTTCTTTTCAGTCTTTTAGAATATTTTTAGTAGGATTGCTACCAATTCTTTGAATGTCTGGTAGAATTTGGCTGCAAATTCATCTGGCCTTGAGCTCTTTTGTTGTCATTATTTTATTATTGATTCAATCTCACTGCCTATTATTGGTGTATTCAGGATTTCTATTTCTTCCTGATTCCAGCAAGGAGTGTTATATTTTTCCAGAAATTTATTCACTTATTATAGATGATCTAGTTTGTGTGTCTAGAGGGGTATTCATAGTAGGCTCAAATGATCTTTTGTGTTTCTTTGGTGTCATTTTGAATGTCTCTATTGGCATTTCTAGTTGAGCTTATTTGAATCTCCTCTCTTCATGGTTCATCTAGCTAATGGTCTATCAACTTTATTATTTATAAAAATCAACTATTTGTTTCATGGATATTTTGTAATTTTTTGTTTCAATTTCATGTAGTTCTGCTCTGATCTTTGTTTCTTTTCTTCTGCTGGTGTGAGTATGGTTTGTTGCTGTTTCTCTAGTTCATTTAAATGAGATATTGGGTTGCCAATTTGTAAACTTTCAGAAATTTTGATGTAGGCATTTATCACCATAAATTTTCCTCTTAGCACTGCTTTTTCTGTATCCCAGAGGTCTTTATACCTTCTCTTATTGTTAATATTCACTTTGAATAATTTTTAAATTTTTATCTTGATTTCATTGTTAACCTCAAAATCATTCAAGAACAGATTTGATTAATTTCCATGTATTTATATAGTTTTGTGGTTTCCTTTTAGTGTTCATTTCTAGTTGCATTCAACTGTGGTCTGAGAAGATACTTGATAGGATTTCGATTTTTAAATATTTATTCATACTTGTTTTGTGGACTGTCATATTGTCTGTCTTGGAGAATGTCGCATATGCTGATAAGAAGTTTGTATATTCTGCAGTATTAGAGTAGAATGTTCTGTGAACATGTGTTAGTTCTGTTTGTTCTACAGTGAAGTTTAAGTCTAGTGTTTCTTTGTTGACTTTCCACCTTGATGATCTGTCTACTGCTGTCAGTGGAGTGTTGAAGTCCTCTACTATTATTATGTGGCCGTCTATCTCTTTTCCTAGGTCTAGTATTAATTGTTTTATGTAACTGGAAGCTGTGGAGTTAGCTACATATATATTTAGAATTGTAATATCTTTTTGTTGGACTGATACTCTTATAATTAAATAATAACCTTCTTTGTCTCCTTTTACTATTGTGGCTTCAATGTTATTATTGCTACTGAAGGACTTACTACTGCCATTTTGTTATTCCTTTTCTGGATGTTTTGTTGTTCTTCTCTTTCTTTTTGTCTTCCTTCTTGTCTCTCTTTGTTTAGAAGTTATTTTCTATGCTAGCGTTTTTTAATTCCTTGCATTTTATTTTTGTATCTCTGTTTTAAGGTCTTTACTTTGGGATTACACTGAAGCTTATTACCAATTATTTTAAACTGATGAAAACTTAACTTTGATCACTGAAAACAAATGAAAAAGGAAAGAAAATAAAATAAAACACACAAACAAGAGAAAACTAAGAAAGCTCTCTAACTCCATACCCCCACATTTTAATTATTTGCTAACTCTATATATTTCTACAGTCTCAGCAAATTGTATTATTTTTGATGGGTTTGTCTTTTAGTTTTTCTATGAAATATATGAGTTTTTACTTACTGCAGCTACAATTTGCCTCCAAAATCAGTGTAATACCAGGGCTTGCCCAGGAACTGCAGTATTGTCTGTGTACTTACTTTTACCAGTAAGTTTTATATGTTCATTAATTTATTTTTGCTCATTAATGTCCTATTCTTTGAAGCTGAAGAACTCTCTTTAGCATCTCTTGTAAGACAAGTCTGCTGTTGATGAAATCCCTCAGCTTTTGTTTGTCTGGTTGATCATTATTTCTTCTTCATGTTTGAAGGATAATTTTGCTGAAAATAACATTTTAAGTTGGGAATTCATTTTTCTTTCAGCATTTCAAATATGTGATCCCACTCTGTCCTGATGTTTAAGGTTTCTGCTGATAAGTCTGCTTCCAGATGTATTTTAACTTCTTTTTTTATATTGTATTTGTTTTCTTCTCCTTCTGCTGTTAGGGTCCTTTGTTTATCCTTGTGCTTGTAAAGTTCTGTGTTATTATTTCTTTGACTAGCCTGCCTTCAAGCTTACTAATTCTTTCTTCTACTTGATTAATTCTGCTGTCGAGAGACTCTAGTGCATTTTTCAGGTTGTTAGTTGAATTTTTCAGCTTTATAATTTCTACTTAATACTTTTAAATATTTCAATGTCTTTGTTAAGTTTCTCTAAAAGAATTCAGAATTCCTTCTCAGTGTAAACTTGAACCTTGTTGAGCTTCTTCAACAAAGCTATTTTGAATTATTTGTCTAATAGGTCACATATCTGTCACTCCAGGATTGGTCACTGGTTCCTAAGTTAGTCCATGTGGTGATGTTATATTTTCATGGAATTTGTTTCTTTTTCTTTTAAATTTTCATTTATTTTTACAGATGGGGTCACACTCTGTCCAGCCTCAAACTCCTAGGCTTGAGCAATCCTCACAACTCAGACTCCTGAGTAGCTGGGAATACAGGCCCATACCATCACACCTAGCTAATATTTTCTGAGATGGAGATATGGGGTCTCACTATGTTGACTATGGTGGTTTCTAACTTCTGACCTCAAACAGTCCTCCCACATCAACCTCCCAAGTAGCTGGGATTATAGACATGAGCCACAACATGTAGATTTGGATGTTCTTGATGTTTGTGGACATTTATCAATGTCTAGGCATTGAAGAACCAGAGATTTGTTACAATATTTGCAGCCTGAGCTTGTTTGTACCTGTCCTTCTTTCCATGAATTCAAAGGGGCTTGAGTGTTCTGACCTAATCCTGTGGTCACTACAACTCTTTAAACACAAAGCATAGAAACACTGTGACTCCATAGACTCCTAATTACATAACCTTGGGTAACCTGGAGAAGATAAGGGTGAATTGTCTGGGATACCAGGCAAAGTCTCTTCCTTCTCTTTTCCCCTATCAGAAGGGATCCGTCTGTGCACTGGCTGCCTAAAGTTTGGTGAGGGGTAATATGAGCATTTTCATGGCCACCACAGCTGACACGGCACTGGGTCACTCACATGTTTTTTTCAGATCAGCACAGTACTAAAACTTGTCCAAGGCTTGTGGCCACTACTATCTGGCTGCCATTCATTTTTATTCAAAGCCCAGGACCACTTTAATAAGCAGGTAGTGAATCCTACTGCAACTAAGTCCATTCCATTAGGGCAGCGGATTCCCAGGGTGGGTCTTGAAACACTGTGCAGGAGTAAAAACCCAGAATTGGTGCTTTAGAAATCTGCTTAGTGATTTACTTTACTGTGTGTGAAGTTTATACCCAGATTTCAAGACAAATCATCTGTATGTCTGTACTTTTCCCTCTACTTCCCCTAAGGAGGAATCTGCCAGTGAACTACTTATCCTGGAGAGGGTTGATGCAGGGACTCCCATGGTTGTGGGCTGCAGCAGCTGTTCCACTCTGGGTCGCTCCCCATATCCACTACCTCCAAAATCAGTGCAATACCAGGGCTTGCCCAGGAACTGCAGTCTTTGTGGCCTTACACAAATTTATTTGGTTCCCCGTGGCACATTAGTCAGCCCATGGTGAAGCTGGCTGAGACTCAGTTTCCTCCAGTTACAGTGGAGGATTCCTCTCTGGTCCAGCGTTGGTCTAAATGCTCCCTCTAAGTGCACCAGCAGAATTCTGTCCTGTGCCCTATGATAGGGTAGCACTGAGTTTTAATGCAAAGTCCCCACTCTCCCTCCTCTAAGTACACAGATTCTCTTTGTGCTGCACTGTGTGGGCTTGAGGAAGGGGTCATGTAGGCAATGTAAGACTGTCCTGCCTATCCCCTTCAATGCCTCTTTCTTTGTTATTATGTTAAAACCGGGTACTATGATTACTCATCTGATTTTCTGGTTCCTATGAAGGTAATTCCTTGCATGAATAGTTATTTAACAGGGTGTTCCTATAGGAGGGTAGTCAGTGAAGGGTTCTGTTTGGCCATTGTGCTCTGCCTTTCTTGTAGATTTACCTAAGTTTAACACATTATTGAAGAAAAAATTGTTCATAGATTTACTGTAGCCTGAGTGTACAGTGTTATAAAGCCTACAGTAGTGTACATTAATATTGTAGGCCCTTACATTCACTCACTAATCACTCACTGAGTCACACACAGAAACTTCCCTTTATATAAGCTTCATCATGATAAGCACCCTATACAGGTATTCCATTTTTTATCTTTTATGCTCTATTTTTACCGTGATTTTTCTATGTTTTGATATGTTTAGATACACAAATACTTATCATTGTGTTACAATTACCTACAAGTATTCAGTACAGTAACATGCTACGCAGATTTGTAGGCTAAAAGCAATAGACTATATCATATAGCCTCAGTGTATAATAGGCTACATCATCTAAGTTTGTGTAAATACACTCTATGATGTTCCCAGAATGGCAAAATTGCCTGATGATGCCATTTTTCAGGATGTATCCCCATCATTAAGTGGCATCATGATCACATTTATATTCTGGTACCTAATAAAATCAACCTACAGTGGATGGCTCCTAGCACCTAGAAATATTCCAGCAAAGCTATTATACTTTAAAGCAAAAGAAAAGACATTCTTTGAGTATCTAGGCAAAAAGTTCAAGTCACTTATAAAGAAAATAAAATAAGATTGATATCAGCCATTTCAATTGTAATGTTTTGTGCCAAAAATATCTAATAATATGCTTAAGGTTCAAAGGAAGAAAAATCTTAACAAAAAGATTTTATATCCGTCTAAATTGAACTTCTTGTGTAAAGGTAGACTTTAAGAATATGTCAGAACTCAAGAAATATTGTTTCCATAACGCCTACCTAGAAAATTATCTGTAGAATATAAAAACAGTTAAACTTAAAATCTGGTGCTAAACACTTAATATATGTTTATCTATGGAGAAATGACCAAGAGACATAAAGAAGACAATAATGTCTGTGTAGGTTAAATATTCTGACATGTTAGATAAAGTAACATAATTAATAGTGATTTACAAAATTAAGAAAGTGTATAGAAAGGATAATCAGTTCACTAATTACTGATAATAACTTGGAGTGAAAGATACTACTTCAAATTGGATTTGTAGGGAGAGAGAGAGGAGGAGGAAGAAAAGCATCCCAGTTCAATTTAATCTCACTTACAGAGGGAAACAATAGAATCTGAAAAAATGTGAGGACTAAGGATATTCTTAAAAAGCTTTAGTGTAAATGTTATAAATGTAGCCATTAGTCTAAAATTGCAAAACTTTCTAAATACCAAAATATATGAGGAGAGAGAGAACAAATAAGTGATCACATAATGTCATACATATGTATGAATAAAACATTAAAAATATAAGATAATGGAGGCCAAATATATTAATTCCAGTATAATAAAATGAGCTTAAATCACCAATAGGAAGAAAATAGTTTTATTGACTAGAAATGTAAAAACCAAAATTCCACCTTCTGCAAGTGACAGACTTGAAAAAAACAACCTTCAAAAGTGATCAAAATAGGAGGATGCATTGATATGCACTACTCAAATGCAACTGAAGTTAAGTAGGGGTTAAAATCTTGATATCCAAAAGTACATAATTTATGTCAAGTAGAGTATATAATGATGAAATATTTTATAATGTTAAAAACAATATTTCTCAGTGAAGCCATAACAGCCATTAATCTTTATGCAAATAGCAATATATCAGTGACTTTCTTTAAACACCAACTGAAGCTGCAAAGGAACTGTACAAGGAAATTAATAAAAATAAAAGTCAATGGACAGCAAATCACATGGACTAAAATTTTATAAAGATATTGAAGTACTGTACATTTGTCATCAATAATTTAGATATATTACACTATTGAAAGCTTAACCCATATGATACTATACTTCTCTGAAGTACAGCCAAGATATTCATAATCTTTTTATACCACAAATGAAATCTTAATACTTAAAAAAATAAAAATAATACTAAGAGCATTCTCTGAATTTTCAATAAAACAATAATTTGTAACAAATTTGAAAAACAAAAAATTCTTCCACATGGTATTAAAATGGATAGTGTTAAACAACTCTGGGATCAAACTGGAGACAAATAAATCTAGGCTATTTCTCAAAATTAAAATGGGACTAGTGAGAATTTATGGTATACAGCTAAAGTAATCAGGAGAGAAAATTCGACAGCATAAGATATATGCATCAATAAAAATGAGAAAAAATTGAATTAATATCATTATTAAAATTATTTTAAAACCAACAAGATATTAAACCTAAAGAAAACAGAGAGAAGAACTTGAGGGAATTATCATCTAAATTAGAGTGTTGCTCAGCCTGTTTTATATTCGTGGACTAGAACTGTTTAAATAAACAGTATTGCTGCCTTCATGGAGCTTTCAGATTATTTGGATTTTAAAATGGATTGGTTTGGAAAGAAAAGATTTCTTTTCTCACCAGAGTTGTTATGGGATAACAATTTGTAACACGATATGGCCAAAGTTAGATTATACAAATGCAAACTTTATTACTATTTAAGATTTATATATGGATCTAGTATGTATTAATAGCTACACAATAAATAACCCATTCTAATATTATATTGATAGTTTACAGTATATTTCAATAATTTATGGTATGTTTCATGAAAGTAATTGTTTCTCTTTCCAGAATCTATTGAAATATTTTTTTTTCCGTGCATCCGCATTTGTAAGAACACTGATGGATATAATGCTTTCTGTTTGATCAATATTAATTTAAAGCTGCTGAATATCCTTGGAGAGCTAATCAAGAAGGTAGAAATTTTTCCAAATTAATGTTGTCAAGTGACAGTAGATTTAAGAGGTAACGAGCACTATTTACTTAAAAAGAAAATGTTTTCCCTTATGCAATTACTGTTAGAAGAATCATTAGCCACAACAAAAGCTCTATGAGTCAGTTAAACATATGTCTCATTCTATAATTTATACTTCTTCTTAACAGTCTGTGATCCCTTGGGTCAAGATTACTTTAGAAATACAAAGAGGACCTTAAAACTAAATAATTTCTATTATAAAATGAACATGTAAATTATCTGCTAAATTACTTGTAGTTAATTAGTAATTTTGCATAATGACACACATTCTCTTTGGGTCTCTTCAGGCTCCGACAGATAACACTTTACAAATGTTACTTAAGTTCCAATTACAGCACAAACCTTGTTGAAATGTACTATTAATCTAAATATGCAAACGTGAGTAATACTAGTATTCCTTAGGCAAACTGTAATTTAACATTTCTGCCAAAGGGTGCCTTGGCTCATTCTGAATGCAATGCTTTTTACGTTACTGTTTCTTACTTGAGAAACTAAGAGCTATGCATTTTTTGAAGTTTGTAAGTGAATAAAACAGTGTACAATTATTAGAGTCAGCTCATTTGACTTTTAGTGTAGTAATTCAGATTACAAAAATATTTATCTTCTATTTAAATGCTGGGGTTTTTTTTGTAGTTAATAAAATAACCATGGAAGACAGCTACTAGTACTAATACTGCAATGTTCTAGCTGAATTGTTCTAATCTTGCCATAATAACTTTGTGTTTTAAGTGATTACGTGTAATTCACTTAGAGGGACAGTACATTTATTTCAAATAAAATGATGAAAATAAAAAATATTTATTTGATTAACAAATATTTATTGAGTAATTACAATGTATAGAGGATAGAGCAATGAGGAAGATAGACATAGTTTCTCTTTCAGAAGTTTACATTCAGACTGTGTGTATATGAAAGCATGCTTTGTGTGTGACTGTGTGTGTGTATGTGTGTGTGTGTGTGTGTGTGTGTATAAACGGAGAGAAATAGTAATTCGAAGTAGATAATGATTAGAAATAGATATCTGTGTTGGGGGGGAGAAAAAGAATGAATAGGAAAATAACCTATTATCAGAGTTCGTAAGAAAAATAGTTATGTAATAGACAATGACTTGAGTAAGATGTCTACTTTAAATATACCCTTCCACTTTATACAGAAATATAAAATAAATTTTACACGGCTTTCATGTCCATCAAATTTAAGTACTGGATAAATTATATGGAGATAGTACTTTGCTTTCTTTGAAACTTAACCATAGAGTGGTTCAACATTTTGAAAATCATGTCACCTCTGGCAATACCATTTGTGGTATATGAATTGTCATTGCAGCTTTTACACTGACATCACTAGTATCACTTTGTGATCTTATTTGTATAATAATGGTGATTTTGACCCTAATAAAGAATGTTAAACATTTAGAAAAAACATCTACAATATCCGGTTGAAGTTTTGCTATAGTGTTTTATCACTTCATCTGAAAATAAATAACATGAATGTAATCTACTGACTTATTTTTCAAATTAAGCAACAAAAATGTTAAGATTAAATGCAAAGTTTAAAAAGAAGTACAGTAACTCACAAAATCATGAAACTTAAGAAATATATTTAAAATATCTTACTCTTATTGGAATGTTTAAAAACACTTAAATTCAGAATGAGCAAGGTTTATTTTCTTTTATATTTAAAGTACAAATAATGCAAAATATTAATATTAACCACACAACATTGGAGAAAAAAATAATCTGACTAGACAAATGTGAAGTTTTAAAAGTGAGTAATTTATTCTTCTTATTGTGCAAAGGCAATGTTTATAGATGAATCAATGAGAAAGCAAAATATTAGGTATATAATAAACTGCAAATCATATGTGAAATTCAAAAGGAACCAAAAAAATAGAGGAGATGTTATTTATATTTATTCATTTTTTAAACAGAGTCTGGCTCTGTTGCCCAGGCTGTAGGTCAGTGGTAAGATCTCAGCTCACTGCAACCTCTGCCTCCAGGATTCAAGCAATTATCATGCCTCAACCTTCCGAGTAGCTGAGACTACAGGCATGTGCCACCATTCCTGGCTAATTTTTGTATTTTTAGTAGAGCTTTCATTATATTGCCCAAGCTGATCTGAAGCTCCTGAGTTAAGGCAATCTACCCACCTCGGCCTCCCAAAGTGCTATGATTATAGGCATAAGCCACCCAGCTGAGGAGATGTCATTTAGAATAACAGTCTATAATACAGATACTTTGTTAATATTTGAAATCTTTAAAATTAATTCACAGAAAAATTTCCCTGTTGCAATAACATTGTATAACACATAGAACATTAACTCAGATTAGTGGGTGACACAAGTTTACAACCAATTTAAAAATAAATACCAAGAGTATTAGCAATTTATTGCATTTTTCATCAGTAACCCATATTTGCCAAGAATCTCTTAGACTTCACAAATCAATGAAGTTACAAGGCTATTAATGTACAATGTCTATAATAATGTAAAATGTATAGTAATTTCTGGACCAATAGATTTTTTTAGTAAACTTTCATCTTATACCTTGAACTACAATAATTTGCTAAATAGATTAGTTTTTAACTTTTTTTACTACATTTTTGTTGAATGAAAATTTAAAAACAAAGTATAAAAAATGGTATGATAAATTTTTCAGATGCATTTGCTAATTGAAATAGGCTCACTAAGCTACATGAAAATGAGTATATCTCATTAAAGTTCAAGGAATTACTAAAAACTAGTGACAAAAAGTAGCCTTACTCTTGGGAATTTTTAAAGCTTTCCATATTGGTTGAAATTTGATGAGGATGAGTTTAAACATATTGATTTCGTAATAAATATATTGTTATCATGTGGTTGCTATTGAAAAGGTATAATTTTTAACTCAGTATGAATTTGCAATATTGAATTGAATGACTGATTTTTCTGAAGTTAATGTATAATATGTAAACCAATATTTGGAGAAAAGATTAATTAACCTACAAGATGAATTTGAGGCATATGTATAATGAATTCTGTTTTAAAGTACTTTGGATCTTGTTACCAGTTTCATACTCACTTCTCTGGAAATACGCTAAAGTAGAGATACATTTGAAATACATATTTAGTGGAACATTATTTTATAGTGTAGTTACTGTAATAAAACCAACTGGATATACATAAGAAGAGATTTGAAATAATTTTAGCAAAGTTATTTTTTAATAAAATGTGATTATTAAATTGCAGAGACATGAAAAATAGGAATAATATTGAAATGTATTTATGCAATTTATTTTGAAATATTTCATATCATCGTAATTCTACATTTGTGTGATTTTTGTTCAAAACTGTAATATAAATTACATATCAACATGTTTTCTTAAATATAATTTTATGTTGGCCCCAGAAGTGTGCCTCACAATTATTCTTTTATTTTATGTTGCAATTTGTATTTATTCTCTTGGGGAAACTAGCAGAGTTTCTAGACAAAGGAGACCCCCAGCAAATAGTAGTTTAAACCAATGATGAATAAGCACATGAATGTGTGAATGTTCACATATTCACTATTGATAAAGATGTAGATTAGATTTTACTCTGAGTGTAGACATTTGAAAACACATACTTTATTAATTTAGAAAAGAACAATCTAATATTATATATATATATATATTTTTTTTCCTTTTTCTTCCAACTTTTAGTTTCATGGGAGTACATGTTTGTTACATGGGTATATTGTATGTTGTGGGGTTTTGTGTAATGATTATGTTGTCACCCAAATAGTAAGCAGAATAACAGAGGTAATTATTCAATTCATACTTTCCTGTCCCCCTCCACCCTCAAGTAGGACCCAATGTCTGTTGTTTCCTTCTTAGTGTTCCTGTGTACTCAATGTTTAGCTTTCATTTATAAGTGAGGACCTGCAATATTAATATTTGATTTTCTGTGCCTGCATTAATTTGCTTGGGATAATGGCTTCAAGCTGCATCCATGTTGCTGCAAATAACATGATCTCATTCATTTCTATGGCTGGGTAGTATTTAATGGTATGTATGCAGCACATTTGATTTATCCAATCACCATTGATTGGCATCTAGGTTGATTCCATGTCTTTGATACTGCGAATAGTGCAGCAATGAACATAATGCATCCATGTGTCTTTTTCATAGAATTATTTCTTTCAGGTATATACCCAGTGATGGCATTTTTAGGTCAAATGGTAGTTCTGTTTTAAGTTGTTTGCGAAATCCCCAAACTGCTTTCCACAGTAGCTGAACTAATTTACATTTCCACCAGCAGTGTATAAACATTTCTCTGCAACCTCACTAGTTATTGTTTCACTTATTAATAATACCCATTCTGACTGGTATGAGATAGTATCTCCTTATGGTTTTGATTTGCATTACATTAGCCATTAGTGACTAATCATCATCACAAATGATTAGTGATGTTGAGCATTTTTTCATATGCTTGACGGCCATGTGTATATCTACTTTTGAGAAGTGTTTGTTCATGCATTTTGCCCATTTTAAAGAGGGTTGTTTATTTTTTGCTTGTTGAATTAAGTTCCTTGTGGATTCTGGTATTAGAACTTTATTGGATGTATATTTTTTAAACATTTTCTCCCATACTGTAAATTGCTTATTCTCTTGATTGTTGCTTTTGCTGTGCAGAAACTCTTCAGTTTAATTAGGTCTCACTTGTCAATTTTGTTTTGTTGCAATTGCTTTTGGCATCTTTGTCATGAAATCTTCGTCAGGGCCTATCTCCAAAATGGTATTTCCTTGATTTCCTTCTAGAGTGTTTGTAGTTTTGGGTTTTATATTTAAGTCTTTAATCCATCTTGAGTTGATTTTTGTTTATGGTGAAAGGAAGGGGTCCAGTCTCATTCTTCTAAATATGACTAACTGGTTATCTCAGCAATATTTATTGAATAGGGAGTCCTTTCCCCACTGCTTGTTTTTGTCAGCCTTCTCAAAGATCAGATGCTTGTAGATGTGTTGCTTTACTTCTGAGTTTTCTATTCTGTTCCATTGGCCCATATGTCTGTTTTGTACTGGTATTAAGCTGTTTTTGTTCCTGTGGCTTTATAGTATCTACTTCCAAATCAGGTAGTGTGATGTCTTTGGCTTTCTGTTTTTTGGTTAGGATTGCTCTGACTCTTTGGGCTCTTCTTTGGTTCCTAATGAATTATACAATAGTTTCCTGTAATTCCATGAAGAATGACATTGAGACTTTGATAGGAATAGCAAACATTGAATCTGTAAATTCCTTTGGGCAGCATGGCATTTTTCATGATGTTGATTCTACCTTTAATCCATGAACATGGAATGGTTTTTCTTATATTTGTGCCATCTCTGATTTCTTTCAGCAGTGATTTGCAGTTCTCCTTTTGGACATCTTTCACTTCTTTGGTTAGCCATATTAGTAGATATTTTATTTTATTTGTCACTATTGTAAGTGAGATTGTGTTCACAATTTTACTCTCAGTCAGTGTAAAAAAAATGCTACCAATTCTTTTTACTTTGATTTTGTACCCTGAAACTTTGCTGAAGTTGTTTATCAGAGTGAGGAGCTTTTGGGTAGAGACTATGTGGTTTTCTAGATATAGAATTGTATTTTATGCAAAGGGAGATATGTTGACTTCCACTCTTCCTACTTGGATGCCCTTTATTTCTTTCTTTTGCCTGATTACTCTGGCTAGAACATCCAGTGCTATATTAAATAGGAGTAGTGAGAGTGGACATCCTTACCTATTTTCTGGCTCTCAAAAAGAACACTTCCAGCTTTTGCCTCTTCAGTGTGTAGGCTTTTGTTATTTTGAAATATGTTTCTTTGATGCCTGATTTGTTGAGAGTTTTTAAAGTGAAGGGATGTTGAATTTTATTGAAAGCCTTTTCTGGGTCTCTTGAGGTGATCATGTGGTTTTTGTTTTCGGTTCTATTTATGTAATGAGTCAAATTCATTGATTTCTTTGTTGAACCAACCTTGTATTCCAGGAATAGAGCCCACTTTATCATGCTGTATTAGATTTTTGTTCTGCAGCTGGTTTCAGTTTGCTAGTATTTTGTTGAGGATTTTCCCATCTATATTTTCAGGTTATCTCACACTTTTCTACAGCTTCTTGTTTTACTTTTTGTATTCTCTTTAGTAATGAAGTGATTATCAATGAATTTTTTCTAAATATATTAGAGTCAGAAGATATCAGAAGAGTTTAAGCTAGGGGACATGTTTTTGGTCACCCCATTCTATGACATATGATACCTTGAAACCTCTGCCTGCCTTTTCTTTTCTTTTTTCTTTTCTCTTCTTTTCTTTCTTTCTTCCTTAATTTCTTTTTTCTTTCTCTCTCTCTTTCCCTCTTTCTCTTTCTCTCTTTCTCTTTCTCTCTTTCTCTCTCTCTTTTCTTTCTTCCTTTCCTCCCTCCCGCCCCTCCCTCCCTCTCACACTCATTTCCTTCCTTCTTTCCCTCCTTCCTTCCTCCCTCTCTCCCTTCCTTTCTCTCTTCCTTCCTTCCTCTCTTCTTTCCTTCCTTCCTTTCTTTCTTTTTTCCTGCTTGTATAGAAAACTTGCACCATTCTTACATTATTATAAATATATATAAGCAGTGAACCACTGCATTTTTTAATGTAATACAGGTTTCCTCAAATTTTATATTTTAAAATATATTTTAATATAAATTACTTTTCTTATATTTTTGTTACAATTAGGCTTATAATAATTTTTAAAATTTATGTAATGCTCAGCTATACTATTTGTGAATTTTGTTTCTAAAATATTTGTTATAAAAATGTTTAGGCCTGGGAAAATTAGGAATTACTTATTTATGTAATACCTTCATGTATTAGTTAAGATACAAGTCTTTTTGTTGTAAGATCAAATAGAACATGGATTAAAAATAAAATTATATAGTTCCCTTTTATGTAAAGAGCTTTAGACCAACATAGCAGCTTCACTAGGTGGGGATCTGAATGCCTTCTACCTTGTTGATCTGCCTTTTTCACATGGCTTACAGTGCGCTGTTATTTCAGGTTTTATTATCCTGTCTCCTTAGTGGCTAGGGAATAGGGTGAAGGGGAGAACAAGAAGACAAGAGAATGGTATGTCTACACTTTTGTAAGGCACCAGGGAATCTCTTTATATAGGCAGACATGTTATACATTAAAACACAGTGCTACTACTAAAGGAAAGAGAGGAATATAGATATCAGTAGCTGTTGGGGGACTTAGCAGACAATGCAGCACACCAAATTAGTTGATGAATCACTTGCAGGTAGGTCTGTGTTTTGTTCTTTTAAAAATATCACCTAACACAACACTTGTGCATGAATAAGAAGTAAATAAATATTATGCTTATGGAACAAATAAATGGTGTAAAGAAAAAAAAGATGGAGCTTAATGAGGAGTTAACTAGGTAGAGTTTGATGACAGAAACTTTATTAACATGGGGCAATTTCATTCTTTTTATTAACATTAGTCAGTTTTAAATATTACAAACATGCTCAATTTGAGGGCTATCTGTGGGGTTATAAATTTCTTGTTTTTAACATTGTGGACCCAGTTGCACTCAAACATTTTTGTATTGCTATCATTGTCTGTTTCCTTTGACTTTTTAGTTATTATCTGCTCTTTAAGCACTAAATAAACTGGTTACAAATAAGTCATTTAATACTTTTCATATTTTTACTTATCATGGTCTTTTATAAAAAATCTCTAGTTGCAGTGGTTAAAAGGAAGAAAAAGAAACCTCATATTTAACAAGTTTAGTGTATTTGCCAAAGTAATGTGAAATAAATGTTAATTGTGAAGTTTGTGTTTTTTTCAGGATACCCAAGCTTAACAATTAAAAACATGGTCACAATAAATGTAGCAAAAAGAGTTTATTGAGTCCTCTTTTAACCCACAGATCTGCAGAAATTCTTGCCTCCAAAAAATTTATCATGATGATACTGGAATATCTCAGTATATGTTCATAAACATCCCTTTAAGACTGTCGCATGGAACTTGAAGATTCAGACATTCAAACTTTTATGCCATAATTAAGGGTCAATTGTTGCCTTTTCTTTTAAACTGGTTACAGAAATATTGCTACTACTCTGCTTGACAAGTGGCAAGCCTGGAAACTTTTCTCTATTCTTGAAATGAGATGACACAGCTTGACTATTCAGTGTGTGTGTGTGTGTGTGTGTGTGTGTGTGTGTGTGTGTGTGTGCATATTTTAATATTGGATTCCAAAAAAGGGGTTCTCCTATAGTCTTCACATTAAGGAGATACTTACTAAGTATAAGTATCATTAAAATAATGGGTCTTATATATATTTTGTTATTCAAATGTAGAGAATATCATTAAGGAAAAATTTGGTGATAGGAATATTGGCAGGAACTAAGAAAATACACTATTCTGGAATTCAAATTTGGCCTAAGTAAAAAATTTAGAGTTTTGTTGATAAGTGGTTGAAAAGGACATTATTTAAGTAAAGCTCAATAAAGGGCATATTTTTCATCCGAAGATAGGGCCCGTATATCACACAGTTGAAGATTGTAGGGATGTTAAGAGTATGTTCCACAACATCTTTTCCCATAAACATACACTGGATTTTACCTTAAATTCACAGATATAATTATTTTCTATAGCCAAAATAGGAGATCTCATGAGAAGAAAATACAATAAATTAATAGATAAGTAGATAGATTTCACATTCTATTAATTATTTGTATATTTAATATGATACACATTTATTTATGTTAAGTGTTGTTATTCACATGGCATTAACTTGATCTAGAATTTTTTTCTAAAGATTTTTAGTCTGTTATTAGATGAGTTTCAAAGAAAATGAGGCCTGTAATCACTCAAATATGTGTTATATAAAGCCAATCTTTGTTGTTGTTGTTGAGATGGAGTCTCACTCTGTCACCCAGACTGGACAATCTAGGCTCACTGCAACCTCCACCTCCCAGATTCAAGTGATTCTCCTGCCTCAGCCTCCTGAGAACTGGAACTACAGGCATGAGCCACCATGCCCAGCTAATTTTTGTATTTTTAGTAGAGATCGGGTTTCACCATGTTGGCTACGATGGTCTCAATCTCCTGACCCAGTAATCCACCTGCCTCGGCCTCCCAAAATGCTGGGATTACAGGTCTGGGCCACCATGCTTATGCTGACAACTCTTTTTGGTATTCACTCATTCACTGCTTCATTTATTCTAATAAATGTATGTCTTCTTCTGTGTTTGGCACTAACATCAAATTTTAGGTGTTGAGTGAGGGAGGTTTCCTTGAGAGAAAGACTGTATAAAAGTTTAGAAATTTTGGGGCTAATACAAAAGTAGATATTTAAGTGTTCTTTGTGTAGGTTGGTCTTCTGTATCCATAATCTTGCCAATTCTATTGTTGGTACTGATGATGTCATACATATTATAATAATAAATATGTGATGAAACTTTGTAAATTTTGATATGACTCAATGTATTCATTCCAAAGATGCTGTTAGGCAAAATGCAGCTAATTACATATTTGTCATATATTGACTTAAAGCTTTAATTAATTTTTTTATTTCATAAAATTATTTTTAACAATATCTATTGTTATTCATAAATTAATCTGTTTTTTTTCTCATTGAGTTAACATCTTTACAAGTAATCTAGGAAGAATCATTTCAATTCAGAAAAACTTTAGGTAAGGATGTTGTAAGATCTTGGAAAAAATCAACATTCATATCATCAGCGATCATTTATTCAGCTACTGAATATGAGGAAAGCATGCTTTTAAATAACAACAAGTTGATGCCAAATGTCTAAACATGAAGCATATTTTTGACAAAGCAAATAAAATCTTCTCTTTCTGGGAGGTTAATCTGTTAAGATTATGTAATATCTAAAAAGAACAGTATGTTATTCTCTTTGGTTGGTGTTAAAGTTCATGTGTAAGTTGGGGAAATATGGGTGATGGTATAATCCATAGCTTTGAATGAGTGGAGTTTCCTGAATAGAGTAAACAATCATTGGTCTAATCCCTTTATATTACCATACTTCTTCTAACACCTCCTTCTTATTTTATAGAATAATATCTAGGTAAGATTGAAATGGTTTCCTATAAAGCATATTTCATAATATTTTATAAAGATATGAATTTTCCAGGGAGTCAATGTTTCCTATATGAGCACATTTAAACTTTTACATAGAAAACAAAATAGATTATATTTACTCTGCAATATTCCTGGTTCCTTGATCCCAATTTAGCTCCTTTAGGGTCCTGTTTTATTTTTTAAGACAAGACAGGATTCACCACTTTCTTATTTCCTCTTTGGAATTGGTTAAAATGTAAAAATCCTCTTTTAATTTATCTGGTAATAATCTTACATATAAAACCTTTAAAACATGCACAAAGTAGCAAAAGCCCATTAAGAATAAAGATATTTGTAAAGTGAGACCCTATTTCTAAAAAAAAAAAAAAAAAAATAGGCATAGGGGCACATAGCTGTAGTCCCAGGTACTCTGGAGGCTGAGGCAGGAGGATTCCTTGAACCAGGAGTTCAAGGCTGCTTTGCGGTAGCATCACATCACTGCACTCCAGCATGGACTATGGAGCAGGACCCTGTCTTAAGAAGATAAAATAAAATAGAGAATAAATATGTTTGTACTTAAACAAAACAGAATATTGAATGTGAGGAGGAAAAATATCCAAAAACATAAGGCCTTTAGCTAAGGTGACCCTTATTCAAATTAAATAGATAATATCACATGAACAATTAAATAAATTTTGAAGATAAAAATCTTTCATTATGAAACTCAAAATTTTAATTTCTTTTTACTTATTAGAGTAAATATCATTTTTTGTAAACTTTATGGACATTTACATGGATAACATTCTTGGTCTATTGATATATTTCAAAAAATATATATACTTGAAAACCCAACATCTGAACTTTAACTTCAAGCATTAAAAGTGATGACTCTGGAAAATGAAAGCACTATGAAGACAGAAAGAAGAGTGATGAATTTCATATTGCTAATAATATCTTATTTATACTTAATGTTGAAGACACAGTACTAAAAAAATAGAGACAAGCTATAATGAAAATGTGTTGAAAGGAAATCCGTCATGTTTGGATGTTTATCCCCTTAAACATAACTCTCAAATGTAATCCCCAATGTTAGAGGTGGGGCCTCATGGAAAGTGTTTGTGTTATGGGAACCGATCTCACATGAATAGATTAATTACTTTCCTAGTGTGAGAGGTGAGTTCTTGGTCTATTAGTTCCTTCCAGAGCTTGTTGTTAAAAATAACAGTCTCTCAGACCACAGTGCAATCAATCACATTACAACTCAGGATTAAGAAACTCACTCAAAACTGCACAACTACATGAAAACTGAACAGCCTGCTCCTGAATGACTACTGGATAAATAATGAAATGAAGGCAGAAAGACAGATGTTCTTCAAAACCAATGAGAACAAAGAGACAATGTACCAGACTCTCTGGGACACATTTAAAGCAGTGTCTAGAGGGAAATTTATAGGAATAAATTCCTACAAGAGAAGTGAGGAAAGATCTAAAATTAAGCCCTAACATTATGATTAAAAGAACTAGAGGAGCAAGATCAAACAAACTCAAAAGCTAGCAGAAGACAGGAAATAACTAATATCAAAGCAGAACTGAAAGAGATAGAAACACAAAAAACCCTTCAACAAAATCAGTAAATCCAGGAGCTGAAAAGATCAACCAAATAGATAGACTGCTAGCCAGACTAATAAAAAGCAGAGGAAGAATCAAATAGATGCAATAAAAAATGATAAAGGGGATATCTACAGAAATACAAACTACCATCAGAGATTACTACAAATACCTCTATGCACATGAACCAATAAATCTAGAAGAAACAGATAAATTCCTGGACACTTACACCCTCCCAAGACAAACTAGGAAGAAATTGAATCCCTGAATAGACCAATAACAAAATCTGAAGTTGAGGCAGCAATTAATAGTCTACCAGCCAAAAAAAAAGTCCAGGACCAAATGGGTTCGTGGTCGAATTCTACCAGAGGTACAAAGAGGAGCTCATACCATTCCTTCTGAAACTATTTCAAACAATATACAAAGAGGGAATCCTCCCTAACTCATTTTATGAGACCAATATCATCCTGATACCAAACCTGGCAGAGACACAACTAAAATAGAAAAATTCAGGCTAATATCTATGATGAACATTGATGCAAAAATCTTCAATAAAATACTGGCAAATCAAATCCAACAGCACATCAAAAAGCATATCCATCACAATCAAGTTGGCTTCATTGCTGGGATACATGGCTGGTTCAACATATGCAAATCTATAAACATAATCCATCACATAAACAGAACCAAAGATAAAAAAACACATGATTATCTCGATAGATGCAGAGAAGGACTTTGACAAAATTCAACAGTGCTTTATGCTAAAAACTCTCAATAAACTAGGTATCAATGGAACATATCTCAAAATAATAAAAACTATTTATGACAGGCCAGGCATGGTGGCTCACGCCTGTAATCCAAGCACTTTGGAGGCCAAGGCGGGTGGATCACCTGAGGGCGGGAGTTCAAGACCAGCCTGACCAACATGGTGAAACCCTGTCTTAAAAAAAAAAGAGAAAAAAACTATTTATGACAAACCCACAGCCAATGTCATACTGAATGAGCAAAAACTGTAAGCATTCCCTTTGAAAACTGGCATAAAACAAGGATGCGCTCTCTCACCACTCCTATTTAACATAGTATTGGAAATTCTGGCAAGGGCAATCAGGAAGAAAAAAGAAATAAAGGGTGTTCAATTAGAAAAAGAGGAAGTCAAATTGTCTCTTTTGCAGATGACATGATTGCATATTTAGAAGACCCGATCGTATCAGCCCCAAATTCTCCTTAAGCAGATAAGCAACTTCAGCAAAGTCTCAGAATATAAAATCAATGTGCAAAAATCACAGGCATTCCTTTACACAATAGCAAACAGAGAGCCAAATCATGAGTGAACTCCCATTGAAAACTGCCACAAAGAGAATGAAATACCTAGGAATACAATTAACAAAGGACGTGAAAGACCTCTTCAAGAAGAACTACAAACCACTGCTCAAGGAAATAAGAGAGGACACAAACAGATGGAGAAACATTCTATGCTTATGGTTAGGAAGAATCAATGTCATGAAAATGGCCATACCATACAGAGTAATTTATAGATTCAATGCTATCCCCATCAAGCTACCACTGACTTTCTTCACAGTATTGGGAAAAAAACACCTTAAATTTCATATGGAACCAAAAGAGAGCCTGCATAGCAAAGACAATCCTAAGCAAAAAAACAAAACAAAATTGGAGATATTATGCTACCTGACTTCAAACTATACTACAAAGCTACAGTAATCAAAACAGCATGGTACTGGTACCAAAACAGATACAGACCAATGGAACAGAACAATGGCCTCAGAAGTAACACTATACATCTACAACCATCTGATCTTTGACAAACCTGTCAAAAACAAGCAATGGGAAAGGATTCCCTATTTAATAAATGGTGTTGGGAAAACTAGCTAGCCATATGCAGAAAGCTGAAACTGGATCTCTTCCTTTCACCTCATACAAAAATTAACTCCAAATGGATTAAATATATAAACATAAGACCTAACCATATAAAAACCCCAGAAGAAAACCTAGGCAATAGCATTCAGGACATAGGCATAGACAAGGACTTCATGACTAAAATACCAAAAGCAATGGCAACAAAAGCCAAAATAGACAAATGGGGTCTAATCAAACTTAAGAGCTTCTACACAGCAAAAGAAACTATCATTAGAGTGAACCGGCAACCAATAGAATGGGAAAAAATGTTTGTGATCTACCCATCTGACAAAGGGCTACTATCCAGTACCTACAAAGAACTTAAATAAATTTACAAGAAAAAAAACCCCATCAAAAAGTGGGTGAAGGAGATGAACAGACATTTTTCAAAAGAAGACGTTTATGCTGCCAACAAACATATGAAAACAAGATCATCATCACTGGTCATTAGAGAAATGCAAATCAAAACCGCATTGAGTAATCATCTCATGTCAGTTAGAATGGCAATCACTGAAAAATCTGGAGACAACAGATGCTGGAGAGGATGTGGAGAAATAGGAATGCTTTTACACTGTTGGGAGTGGAAATTAATTCAAAAATTGTGGAAGACAGTGTGGCGATTCCTCAATGATCTAGAAATAGAAATACCATTTGACCTAGCAATGCCATTACTGGGTATATACCCAAAGAGTTATAAAACATTCAACTATAAAGACACATGCACATGCATGTTTATTGTGGCACTGTTCACAATAGCACAGACTTAGAACCAATCCAAATGCCCATCAAAGACATACTGGATAAAGAAAATGTGGCATATCTACACCATGGAATACTATGCAGCCATAAAAAAAGATGAGTCTGTGTCTTTTGCAGGGACATGGATGAAGCTGGAAACCATCATTTTTAGCAAACCAACACAAGAACAGAAAACCAAACACTGCATGTTCTCACTTATAAGTGGGTGTTGAACAATGAGAACACATGGGCACAGGGAGGGGAACATCACACACCAGTCCTATCAGGAGGTGAGGGGGTGCAGAGGAGGGATAGTAGAGTGTGGGAGGATTGGGGAGGGCTAAGACTAGGAGAAATACCAAATGTAGACGATGGAGAGATGGATGCAGCAAATCACCGTGGCATGTGTATACCTATGTAACACACCTGCACTTTCTGCACATGTACCCGGAATTTAAAGTATAATAAAATAAGCTAGCACCACCCTTCTACTCTCTTGCTTCCTCTATTACAATGTGATTTTTGTATCTGGCTCTCCTTTTCTTTCTACCATGACTGGAAGCAATCTGAGACCCTCACCAAAAGCACATGCTGATCCCTTGCTTTTTGTGCATACTGGAGGAGGGTCAGCCAAACAAAACCTCTTTGCTTTATAAATTACCCAGCCTCAAATATTTCTTTTTAGCAGTATAACACAGACTAATGCAGTAAATTTTTACTAAAGGAGGGATGTTGTTGTAAAGATACCTGAAAATGTGGAAGCAGTTTTGAAACTGGGCAATGGGGAGATTTTGGAAGAGTTTGGAGGGCATCAGCTATAAGTCTGTCTTCCCCATGGTATTTAGTCTGCAGGTGCCCAGAAGGCAAGAGTGGTGGAGACCTGATAACATTCACCTAGATTTTAAAGCATATATCAGATATATCAGAAAGCTTGAGTCAGGCAGAAGTCTGCCACAGAGGCAGAACCACTTTAGAGAGTACTCACCACGGCTTTGGTTAGTGTAGCTGTGGAAATGGGGCCACTGCCTTCCACACTCCAGAATGGTAAAGCCATTAGTAGGTTGCAACCTCAGCCTAGAATAGCTGCAGGCATTCACTTCCAACCTGTGAGAAGACACATGTGGGTGGTACCCAGTCAAGCCATGGGAGTAGGGCTGCCCAACACCTTGGGAGCCATCTATGTCAGAACTGTTCCAAGGATGTCAGACGTGGATTCAAAGGAGATTAGTTTGAAGCTTTAAGATTTAATGTCTGCCCTGCTGAGTTTCGTCTTGCCTTTTGGAATGGCATTGTTTACCCAATACCTGTACTCATTGTGTCTTAGAAGTAAATTGTTTTGATTTTACTGGCTCACAGCAGTAAGGAACTTACCTTGAGTTTTAGATGAGATTTTGCACTCTTGAGTTTATGTAGGAACAAGTTAAGACTGCAGACTATTGAGAAGAGATCATTGTTTTTCAATCTGAGAAGGACGTAAGTTTGACGTGGCGGGGGGCAGGTCAGAATGCTATAGTTTGGATGTTCATCTTCTCAAATCTCGCATTGAAACGTTATCCCCAATGTTGGAGGTGATGCCTGATAGAAAGTGTCTGTGTCATGGGGGCAGATTCCTCAAAAATAGGTGAATCATTTCCTAGGGGTTGGCAAGTGAGTACTTGTTTCATTGGTTCCCTAGAAAGCTGGGGAACCTAACACCTACCCCCGCACCTCTCGTTTTCTTCCTCTGTCACCATATGAACTCTGCGTACACTGGCTCTCTTACAGCTTCTTCCGTGAATGGAAGCATGTGAGGCCTTAACCAGAAGAAGATGCTGATGCCATCCTTCCTGTACAGCCTGAAAAAGAACTGTAAGCCAAAGAAACTTCTTTTCTTAAATTAATATAAATGATCTAGCTTCAGATATTTCCTTATAGTAATACACAATGGATGAGGACAATGTCCTATAGTTGGTATGTGAACCCTTTAACTCAGATTAAATAATTTGAAATAACTTAAATGTAAAACAGCATAATGTTTTGCTTCATTTTTTTATTTCTTGAGAACTCTATGAACCACTTATATAAATATACTAAAAATGTGAAAGCAAATATGGCAAACCTTATCATGTTATCAGACAGACTTTTTCATGCCTAGGTGGTATAGCAACACACTTTATTTTATTTTGATAAACAAGATCAATACAATAATTTGCCAATACAATAAATAACTTTTTTTCTCCTTGTTCATATGCTGGTGTGAGCGACCTTGGATGGCCAGGAAAAAATATAACTTTTTATTTTAATAGCAGTTTTGCTAAGTTTCTTTGTAAAATCACTGATCATTTAGACACTAAAATGTCTAAAACATCAAAGCCAAAAAATCAGCACATGAATAAACTATTTTGTGAATAAGTTTAGGCCTAACATATGATATGCAAATCCTTTTATAACAAAGGTAATGTTTTACCTCACATTTTATTAGTTCTCTCATTAACAACAATTCAATGAAAATTCAAAGTGATTGAAGAGCATTTTATAAAATATCTTTGTATTAGTTTTTTATAGCTCTCATAACAAAATGCCACAGACTTACTGGCTAAAAACAGTAAGAACTTACTCTCTCACCATTTGGAAGCTGGAAATCTGAAATCAAGGTGTTAGGAGACCCATACTTTTTCTAAATCATTAGCAAATCCTCTCTTACCTTTTCCTAGCTTCAGGTAGACCCAGTAATGCTTAGCATTCCTTTGCTACTTGTCACATCCCTCAAATATCTAACTAACGCCACCATCTTATAACCTTCTTCCCTCTCCATGTCTATGTGACTTCTCTACTCTGTTTACAAGAACATCAGTCACTGTATTTAGGGCCCATCCTAATCCAACATAATACTATTTTAATTAATTATACTGCAAAGACCTTAGTTCCTAAGGAAGTTAAATAATGAGGTTCTGGGTAGTCATGAATTTTGAGGACCACTCCTCAATCCACCAAAATTGCCAATTACAATTTTTGTATATATTACTATTTTTATAAATCAGAGAAATATAAATACTTTGCAAATTTTGATGAAGTTACATCTCAATAAACCCATTATAAATTGAGAATATTAAGTTAAAAATGCATTTAATACACCTAACCTATAGAACATCATATCGTTTCCTTGCCTGCATAAAACATATCCAGAACAGTTACATTAACATAAAATTGGAGAAAATCATCTAACAAAAAGACTGTTTTATAATAAAGTGTTAGGAAATTTATGTAATTTATTAAATAATGTACTGAAAGTGAAAAACAGAATGGTTTTATAAGAACTCAAAGTACAGTTTCTACCGACTGCATATTGCGTTTATGCCAAATAATTGCAAGACAAGCCATCTTAAGTTGAGGACCATCTGGAATGTTAACACGTAAATCAATTTAACATTGTATAATGATATCTTTTTGTAGGTTATGGGTAACTATTGTAACACTCTTTTATCACGTGCTAAATAACAATACACACAGGATTCAGGAACAAGATGGAGTACAGTCTTATACTTTGGATGTTTTCTATAATACATTTATGTTAATATTTCTCTGAGGATATTAGTTGTACATTTCATGAATATATTGACAATGGAAAACAATAAAATTATGAATAAACTAAATGACCAAATTAATAGTGAAAATTAACTGTAAAAATTTTCAACAGATTATGCAGATGAAACAATTCTAAAAAGATCCATTTAATTTTTTTTTAAGTTGAGTTTTATACATAGGTTCAGAAATGTATAGTAAAAAAAAGAGAAATAATTTAGTAAACACTAACATATTAGTTTTAGATAACTATAAATCATATATGAGTCAAATGTGTGCTATGCATTAGTCTTTGGGGAAATTCAAGTCAAATTGTTAATGAGAAGATTAAATCTACAGAACAGTTATCATAAGAAAAAAGACAATAACAAGTACTGGCAAGGTTGTAGAAAAATTAAAACCTTCACATATTGCACATGGAATAACTAGTTTGGAAAGCAGTTTGGCACTTTCTTAGCATATTCTAGAGCACATCTGTCTATCTATATCTATCTATAAAGATAGGCATTGATAAATCAGAAGTATGCATGAATGTATTCATTTGTCTAATATTCATGTTAAATTTTACTATTAACTACTAGAAGATGAGAAATAATGTACTCTAATAATACAGAAAAATAATAAAATGATAAAGTAATGTATGTCTTATGCTATAAACTATATAGCATAGAGAATAAATTTAGTATATTCTATAGCTGTTTCTATTCTAAGCATCTGCCCCACCCAAAAGGAAAACACATACAAGACTTGTAAACTAGATCAGAGCATAAAACAAATCAATAACAACAACAAAGAAAACTCATCATAGTAAAACTGTCCAAAATGAAAGGCGAAAATATTTCAAAATCACCCCCCAAAAAAGTGAAAAAGCAAAATAACTTCATAGAAACTATATGACCTACAGCTAAATGTTCATATTCAGTAAAAACAACATTTTTAAAAAAGGTGAAATGCAGTTCATTTCAGCAAAAACGATAATTTACTGTATGCAAACTTACATTGTAAGAAATATTAAAGAAATATATTCATAGAGAAAGAAAATATTCCCAAAGGAAATGTGTAGATGTCAGAATGAATGAAG
Source organism: Cheracebus regulus (assembly GCA_963574635.1). Taxonomy (NCBI): domain Eukaryota; kingdom Metazoa; phylum Chordata; class Mammalia; order Primates; family Pitheciidae; genus Cheracebus; species Cheracebus regulus. Next base: position 120,269 of record CAUYQU010070277.1, on the reverse strand, counting down.
AAAAGAGGGAGAAATAAAAGTGAATACTAACGGTATAAAAATAATGTTACCTGAGGTTTAATATATACAGAATTAAATAATTTGAAAATGGGCAGGTGGGAAGGGAGCCCAGGGAAAAAATAATAATAAATAAATAAATAAATAAATATCTTGAAAATGATATAGAGGGGCTGGAGAGGAGTAAATGAATTTAAATAATTCTATGCTTCTTGAACCATCAGAGCATTGATAAATGAGAAGTATGCAGAAATGCACTAATTTGTGTAAAATCTATGTTAAATATTATTAACAAGTAAAACATGAGAAAGAATGTATTTCTAACAAGGTAATAAAGAAAAAATAATGAAATGATAAAAGTAACATGTTTTATTAACCCAAAAGAGGAGAAATAAAATAAATAAAATGTGGGTAAAGAGTAATAAAAAAGATGGTAGTTATAAATTAAAGTAAAACAGTAATTAAATTCCATGTAAGAAAATAATATTTTAATTAAAACAATGTCAGACTTTGTAAAATAAAAATTGCAGCAATTGCTATTTATAAAAGACATATCCTTGTTTAAAAATACAGAGGGATAGTGAAAAAAATGAATAAAAGATAAAGAAAACTTGTTTATTTTTACAAATATTGGAAACAGCAAATATCAAGACAAGAATTATTATTAAAGATAAAGAGGTATTTTACAATAATCATAAAAAGTTAATCCATTGGAAAGCTTTTTTTAATTGAAACATCTTAGGCACAAACAATATAACATAATGACATTTTGAAAATATTGACAGAAGAAATGGTGAAATAGAAAAATCTACCTCTATCCATAGCTGATAGAACAAGCAGACAATAGGTGAGGTTATAAAAAAATTTAAAAAGTAATCCCAAAGCTCAGCCTAATGATGTACTTGATCTCTTTAAATCACTATATCTGACAGTAACAGATTTTACTGTTTTCATGTGTACGCAGAATATTAACCAAAATTTATATGCCTTAAACAAATTTTAAAAGATTATAATTATTCAGGTAAGATTCTCTTATGGCAAAGGAATAAAGTTGGAAATCAATAACAAAAGATAAGAAAACACCCAACCAATAGAAAATTAAGCAATTTACTTCTAAATAAAACATTGATCAAGACACAAAATCACACAGAAAATTTGGGAATAACTTCAACTAATAAGAAAAATAAGGAATGCTAAAGCTTGTGAGATTCACATACAGTATTTAGAGAAAATTATTATTTTAAATATATGTTGATATGACTTGGTTATTTGTCTTCTCCAACTCTCATGTTGAAATGTCAGTCCCAATGTTGGAGATGGGGCCTAATGGGATGTATTGGATCCCAGGGGCAGATCTCTCATGAATGGCTTAGCACCATCCCCTTGGTGATGAGAGAATTCTTACACACGTAGTTCACAGGAGACCTGGTTGTTTAAAAGACTCTGGAACCACCCCCTTCTCTCTCACTCCCTTTCTCACCATGTGTCACATTGGCTCCTCTTCACCTCTGTTATAATTGGAAACTTCTACGGCTTTCACCAGGAACACGTTGGCACTGTGCTTCCTGTACAGTCTGAAGAACCAAGAGCCATATAATTTTCTTTATAAATTATGTAGTCTCAGTTATTCTTTTATAGCAATGCAAACAGACTAACACATACATGTAAAGAAAATAAAGCATATAAAAGTTGAAATAAAGTTAAAGTTAGAATCAATAGAGAACAAATGAAATAGAGTCAGCAAAATCAAAAATTGGTTCTTCGAAATGACTTACATGATTAATCACAAAACTGACCAAGAGAGAAACATCTATCAGTGATGAGTAAAAAGAGATGTTCCTCAGATCCTATAGTCAGTAATAAGTGAATAGCCAAAGATTATAAACTCATTTGTTTCAATACATTGAAAAATTTTAATAATTTTACAAAGTCTTTGAAAATCATGACTTAAAATACTGACACACACACAAATAGAAAAACTAAAGTGTCTTAACCTATTAAAGAAACTAGGTCTATTACTAAAATGTTTTCACAAAGAACACTCTAGGACCAGACACTTTAGTCAGTTTTTCCAAATATTTAGGAAGGAAATCTCAAGGATCCTACATGAAGTTATTCAAAAAACCTAAACTTACGATGTGCTTTCCTAACATACTTTATAATGTAACACATTCTTAACTCTAAAATCTGAAAATATTAAAATATATTAATAGTATCTCTCATAGCTATAGAAATTAAAATCTTAGACAAAAATATTATTACAACAGGGAATTTATTTTAAAAAAAATTAGAAAAAAAGTGTAAACCACAGAAGGAGAAAAATAGTCAGAATAAATATCTCTGACAAAATACCTGATTTCAGATTATATAAAACACTCTTATAAATCAATAAATAAAAGAATGACAACCCATTAGAAAATTGGGCAAAAGTCCTGAAAAGCTACTTAAAACTAAGAATATCTAAATTGATATGGGTATAAAATGAACAAATCAATGAAAATACAAGTCTGTTACATTTATTTGTTGCAAAAAAATGTAATTGATAATATAGTTTTTAATTTCATGATGGGAATTTACCAGGAATATTATTATATTATAATAAGCTTTAATTAACTTACCATTTTACATATTTTTCTATTGTCCAATTTTCCTGTTGTCATTTCAAAGTTTTTAAAATTTGCTATGAAAATGGGAACTTAAATATTTTATTCTAGAAAAACATGATGAAACTTTATAACTTTGAGGTGTCCTCACTGTTAATTCTATTCTGTTCATTTTGAGTTAATAAAATAAATAATTGGCAAAATGTTAGAAAAGATCAGATGAAATATACTATTTAAATGTAGGTATTCTGACAATTTTGTATATGTTATGGAGTAGATAGATATTGTTAAGATATAAATGACTCTATAAGTTACTATTCTGAAATAAAATTAGCAGAAATAATATTTAATGGACAAAGTTTATATCAGAAAAAGTTTTCCACACCTCTCGATTTTGTTCTCAAGACATTATAATATGATCTTTTTGATGAACAACACCAACAAAAATTCAGTAAAGCAATATTTATAAAGTGCTGGGAAAATTGTAACCATATTTTGGGATATAAAGTTTATCATGTGCAACTATGAGACCTTAATTTTGTGTTCTTCTATTTTTTATTTTCAATTGTAATGCATATAGACTAAAGTATGTAGAGCACAGGGAGCTCCATATTTTTAATATAAATACCTGTGTAATCACAAACAGGTCAAGAACAGGGCATTGCCTGCCTTTCAGAAATTTATTTCATGTCCCTTCCAATCCTAGTCTCCCTTTCCCCAAAATAAGCACTATCTTGAATTCTAACATAATACTATAGTTTTGGCTACTTTGTACTTTATATAAACTGAATTATATAGTATGTATTCATTTGGATCTGACTTCAGCCACTTTACATGTTTGTGTAATCCATTCTATTTTTGCATGAAGTTTTACTTTGGTTCATGTATTTTTATGGCTGCATCATGTTTCATTTATTAATATACCAAAATTAATATGTCTTTTAACTGCTGATAAACATTTTAAGTATTTTGTGTTCGTACTAGCATAAAAAAAGTCACTAAAAGCATTCTGGAAAGTGAATTTGTTATATATGTGTATATGTTTCAATTGGATCAGGATTTAATTTAATTGATTAAACTCCATTGGTAACTTTAACACAAATCCCATGAGTTCAAGAATGCCAAGAGTAGGGGAAGTTTCATATTTTGGGTTGGAACATGGAAAATCTATGCACCAGGAGTCCAGGTGAACCTAAATAGCGTGGCCATTAAAGTATGACCTTTCTTGAAATTGGCTTAATCAAATTAATTGAATTGATCATTTCATACACCAAAAAAGTAGGAATCTAATCTTTTTAAAGTGAAATTTGGCAGTGTCTGTCAAAATTACCTTCAAAGTTATCAGCATATGTGTATTTGACTCAAGAAGTGAAGTAGAAATTAATAATACTACAGATATATCTGCATAAGTCGACAAAGACATACCCCATATTTATTAATTATAGCATTGCTAAAAATGCCATTTAATAATACCAAGAACCAAAAAGGATAAAAGAACAGAAAACAGCAAAAGTTATCTGTCTTTAGTTACTGTAAAGCCAAGTCTTTTTCCTAATGAAAGGAATCGCCTTAACAGAATTAACAGAACTGGTAAATATTCCTGGGCCCAATATGTTCTCCCTCTTCCTGTAATGGATATTGTCATGCCTGAATTCTAACCAGTTAGCAGTAGAGAATAAACTTTAGCCCTAGGTATTCTAGCATCCCTTGAACAGTTCACCTAGCCACTGTGATATATTGACTGAACTGGATCCTTTTCACCCTTGAGTGGTAAATAATTTACCTATACCGGATTCATATATTCACATACTCTTTAATAGCTTGACTAAATTTTAGACAGATTTCTTTGCATGAACACCTGACTTGCCTAGTCTTGTAGCATTTGCTATGGAAAATCTTCCACTGTATATTCTTTTCCTGCCACTTTGAAACATATGTAAATCTCCTGACCCTTACAAGTTTTAACTCAGGAAATGTCCTTTTCAAGGACCTGGGAACAATTTCTTAGAAATGTAAACATCAAAGGAGCTGGAACCCCTGTCTGCTAATCTCTCTGGGAAGGTAGGAGCCTATTTTCAATGGGCAACAATTAGTAAACCCATAGGATAATCACAGAGAAAAATATTTAGAAACTCAGGAATAAATCAATGTGCTGGACTCATGACATTGATCAACCCCAGCCTCAAAGTCCTCCAATATTTTCCCACTAGTTCATTCCAGTGTTTAAAAGCCCTCGGATCCTTTGTTACAGTGGAGTTCAGCTTCCTTTCTTGTTGCAATCTTCCTCAATTAAAACGTCTTCTTTGCCTTTTTAACTTCATCTGGCTCCATTTTTGCTTCGACTTGGTAGTGGGTATGTGTTTTCCTTCTCTTTCTGCAGTGCAGTTCTATTCAAAGGCTAATACATTGACCCTAATTATCTTGAACAGTGCTTTGGAATAAGCAATCCTCAATATGGCAAAAGTAGTGAAACAATGAATACAATGTCCCTGAAATCCTTTGGGCTGAATATATTTTTGATAAATAGAATGCCTATGTCTCAGTGTTTTCCCACCATTGTCCCCAGTGATGCAATTCAGTAATTTTTGCTTTTTTGAGCAACTTTCGGCCTTCTGGAACTGTTATAGGTCTTTGTTATAAGAAGAGGGACCCTTTTACCCAAGAACATATTAAAGATACTATCAAAAAATTATTTACTCAACTTAGTTCTTTTGAGCTATTTATGTCATTAAAACAGCACACAAAAAAGTTACCATACTGGCAGGGATAACAGGCTATGCATTTTATGTGAAGATAGGGTTGTTGCTGTGTAATGAGGACAGGAGGAAATATGTTCGGAGCCAAAACAATTCCTTGGGTTACTGTGGGGGTGGGATGGGCGGGGGGGAGGAGTGGGGAGGTGGGAGGGGTGAGATGGAGTGAGGCTCCAGAGAGGCTTTCAGTTCCCCCAGATCAGATGTGCCCAGGTCCTTGACCTCTTTTACCCCAAGAATGGGGGGAGGGGCTCTGGAGGCACGGTGAGCTTACCATTTGAATAAATATCCTGGACCCAAAGAATTTAGCAAAGAAGCAATTTATTAGGTAGAGAGAAAGAGAGAGAGAGATCCCACGCTGCCATGGGAGGGGAACCCTGAGGGGGTATCTGTATAGGTAAGGAGCAGGGGGGTTTTAATGCTAAAGTTATTTCTGTCCCATTCATGTTCTCATCCAATGAGAGGAGTTCTTTCAAACTTCCTCTGGAGTGATTGATCGACTCTGCTACTGGATTGTCTGCTTGCCCCACAATCAGAGCCCCCTCCTCCCAGAGCTTTTGGCGGGCTTTCTGAACAAAGAAGCTCACCTAGAATTTCTACCTAGCCCGTGGGCAGGAAAGTCAGACAAAGAACTTTAGTTCCGGAATGGGGGCATGGATAGAGGCAGGGCGCTTGGAAATTCCTGCCTTTGAAACCACATCCCTTGTGGACTCGGGAAGATAACTTTTTTGTTCCTTAACACAGCCCCTCATTACCTCAGTGCTTCCATTAAATCAAATCTTAAATGGCAATTGCATAAGACACAATCTAACAAAGCAATTGGTAACCAAAGGTTTGAAACCTTCAGGCATGAAAGTATAATTTGTCACACTGGGAAAGTACTCTGGACTAGCTGAACTGCTGACACAAGTTGAGGAAAATCTAATAGGAGCAGTAAAAGATGGATATAAAGAACATCAGCTGTGGCCACTCAGGACCCACTGAAACAGCAGAGCTAATGCTTATCCTACTCTCCATCATCCTGTGATTTGTTGTGTTCGTTTGTGTTTTAAAAAATTGTTGACCATTTCTTAAAAAGGGATATCCCATAAATAACATTAAATGAACTATGAATTTAATTGAGAGCCTGAGGGGATCCTGAGCAATATAAGGTAAAGACAATAGTATTTATAGCAAAACCTTGCCCAAATACTTGGAATGATTCAGTAAATTATGGCTAGTGTCCAAGTACCAATCTCTGTGTCTTGGTGCCTGAAGACTTGTTCTGAAAGCAGAGAAGGCTGCTCTCTGTGCATTGTGAGTGCTAGGAATGAATGGGTTACAGAATTCACACCACTCTAGGAGCAGTCTTCAGATAATCATCTTAAGAAATAATACATAAATATACCAGCCCCTGTGCCTCCTAAGTGAGATTGTGAAGTGTGACTTTGCCATTTTCCAGAGTTTCTCCCTGGGATTAAGTTTCTGGTATCCACCTTGATAGATGGCTGTAATGTGTCCTTTATGACTGCCTTTCCTTTCCTATTGGTTTTCCACATCTCCAACAATGACATTTGAAATTCAAAGCAATTATTGGCATTCAAATACTTATTTTAATATCTTCTTATAGGAAAAAAAAGAACATACATACACACACACGCATGCATGCACACACACATACACACACGCTATAATCTCTAACCATTGACTACCAAAGGAGGGGGTAATTTCTAAATCCTTATGTTATCAAGAATGGTAGTCATTTGTATAATTCATTTTAGGATCCTGATAGAATAGTATTCCAAGAATAAATTGAATTTGTTTTGCTTTTAGTTCATGAACATATGTAATGAATGTGTGGTTTTTATGTAAATCTACTCAGATATTGTCTCCTATATACTAAACCCCTTGGTTACATACTTGACTTCAGTTTCCCGGAAAAATTTCTCAAATGTCTCCTCAAAAATGAATATTAGCAAAATAGTTAATTTTTATAGCATTTGTAGGCTCATCTTTAAGTTAAAGGAAATTTAAACATCATGCAGCATTTGTTGATAAACATTGCCTTTACTTTAAATTCAGACTGAAACTAAGACTCAAGGGAGAATATTATTTCTATAATATTTAAAAATTAAAACTGACAAACAATGGAGTTCAGATTTTTTAATTTGGCCAGCATGTGATTAAAAATATGAAATTATGACTTGTTGCTAACACAAGCTGAAATCTACATGTAGTTCATATATGAATGAAATAAACAGCTCAGTTACCTGAGAAATGCTGATGTATGGTATGAAAGTATATTATTTTGTGACAACAATGCTTTCTTTATATTTCTATCAAGATAAAAATAAAGCACACTTCACTGATTGAATTAACATGTCTCTAGCTTTTTATAGTGATAGGAGACAGACAAATTCCTAGTTAGACTAGGATGGGTCCCCAGTGAAACTTGCCCTTCAAGCTAAAGGTAGTTTAAAGCCTGAAAACTGAAGTGCCAGTTCCAGATAGAGTCCATGACTGGAGTGAAGACTTCCATTCCCATTTTACTCATTCTCTGGATTGGTTCCTTCTGAATGATGCCTTATAACCAATCCAATGGTGCTTTTTCCAAGACCACCCATGGACCAATCAGCACACACTCTCTTATTCTAAGCCCATAAAAACCCTGGACTCAGCCTCACAAATAGTTACCTCCTCTTAGGTACTCTCTTGATTCTGAGAGCTTTCTGTCACCCAATAAAATTCTACTCTGCCTTACTCACTCCTCAGTGTCCATGTACCATATTCCTCTCAGTCACGGGAAAGAACCAGGAACTCACCAAACTGCAGGAGCAAAAGAGCTGTAAAATTTCTGCTTGCTAAGCTGCCTATGGTGGGAGTAAAAGAGCTGAAATAGTCCCTCTCAGTGGCTAAACAACAGGAGAGAAGAAGCTGCTGGGTGCCATTTTTTCTCATTCTCCAAACTCAGAGAGTGAAAAAGCCACAACATTTCTATTTGATAAATTATTATTTCATAATAATTTCTTATATAGAAAAAATGATTAAAAATCACTTTATTGCATTTTTAATTGCATCTTTCATGTGCTTTATATTTTTATTATTCTATCATAAGTAATATGTTCATTAGACATGAGAATGTATAAACTTGAAATGTAGATATTCTCATTATATTATTTTGCTAATAAATTTATTATGTTAATAAATGATACACAAAGCCAAAATAAACTCAAAACAGAAAGTACCAGAATTTTATTCAACATGAGTAAATAAAATGTGCATGTATATTTTACTAATTTTATTTTCCAAATATAAAAGCATTTGTTTAATACAAAGCAAATCCACAACTATATTACTGACTAGTCTATGACTGGATGTATAAATATCAAATTACCATTGCCATATTCAACACATGGTGAGGTGTGTGTTTAGAACCATTTTTAAAATAATTTTTTCACTATTTAAACTTTCAAGATTAAATGTTTTCAAATGTCTAATGACAGGGATATACTTGTTTAATATAGTGGGTATAATGAATATTAATTATAGGCCTGAAGAATTATATTGTCTGTGAAATTGTAGAAAAACATGTTATTTATTTTATATAAACAGACATTTTAGAGAGTACTAGGAATCTGCTTTTCATCCATATTAGTGTAATTTTCTAGCAACTCTCAAAGACCAAATGAAAAACTTTATGGTAGCCCTTATGTACTTTTCTCCCATGACCTTCAGAGACCTCTCTGATTATTAGCATAACATTTTCTCACCTCTTGAGTCTCCATTTACACTTCAATAGCCTCATTTACATTTGATTTACTCACTCAGCAATACTGCAGAGCTTCATAGAAAGAAAACAGGCTGTATATGGACAAAAAAACTAAGCAATAGTTCTAGATTTGTCTGTATGTGGGAAGGAGTGTTTAGTATCTCTGTTTTCATTGCTATCAACATCTTTCTGAGAGTGTTCTCTTTTCTTTGACTCACTGTTTATGTTAGTCTAAATTTCTCATAATTTTTATTTCTTATGCTTTTTCTTTTCTAATTGGAGTAAAGTCGGTAATTAGTTTTGTTTCCTTTCTAAATCTTTTGTTACATTCAAACAATATTTACTTAATGTTATAAATAACATGATCAATGGAATCATTTTGCTAACATCTTTAACTGTCAGATAGGCTCATCAAGTCACCAGAGTATACTATTATTTTCAATAACAAAAACAGAAATTACTTTTGGACCAAGCTATAAATAAATACTAATTATACTCAGGAAAGACCAAGCAATTTATTTATTTTGGGTCTGCATTTGCAGTACTTGAGGGTACTATAGAAAGTTACATCACTGATGTTGAAATCATTTCAGATAACTTCAGCCTGCCTCCTGGTAGTTATTTCATGTTTTGTCCTTCACAAAAGTTTTAATTAGATGGGTGAAAGTTGGTTCAGAAGTCATAAACAAGGAAAAAGAAGTCAGCATGAAATTTTACACAAATTAGGGCAGAATGATTCAGATTAGAATAACTAAAAGATACATTTCAAATTAAAAATAATTTTAATGTAACTAAATTGAGATGTGAAATAGAATTTGAAAACTCTCTGATGAAAATAGATCAAAAGGCAAATCCTGAATAACAGCAGGGTCCTACGTATAATAGAGAAGTCAATGAGAAAAATAATTGTAACTGTAAATCCACTAGTTAATAGTAGATTTAAAGAAATATTTCTTTCACATAAACAAGACTGAACTGCTTTTTTTTTTTTTAACCTGGTAGGCAATGGCTCAGAGAAAGCTCATTAAGGTGTTTTATTTTTTCTGTGTCTCTGCCTCAGTTTGATGACAATTTAATTATGAATATGATGATTTATGACATCAATAGATACATATTAAAAGTAAATTTGTGTCTTTTAAAGTATAATTTGCAAAATCGATTGTTTTGATGGTGGGTAAGAAATACACAGAGATTATTTAATGGATGTGTTTACCTATTGAAAATCCAAGTAGACGTTGTATTCCATGTGCTAGAAAATAGGTATAGGGGATAATGATAAGAAAGTTAATATTTCACCTATCACAATTGTTCAGTTAAACTTCTTTATTTCTTTTGCAAAGGTATTGCTAGCTTATGTCAACTAATTCTAATGATCGAATATTTTTATAAATACCTTCAAGGGAATTTCATAGTGATCTTAAAAACTACAAAGAAAATGGTACTATAAAAAGTTTTTAAAATAAGTAAGTCTTGAATTCTGATATGACATGGCATCCAAATCTTGTACTATTTCAGCCTTTGACTGAGAGGTTACCGTAGGGATTGAGGCATATGATCTTTTCAAAATAAAATCAGTTGTCATCAGAAGAGCTATTTTGCATATTACATTTTTAACATTTCAGTTGTCATGAGTAAAATATGCAGGTGAAATGTATAAATAATAATAAAACTAGATACATTAAAAACTCAAGTCTTCCTATTTTCCTATAGTAGAAAACAGAAATCACTATAGAACAGAAATGTAGCCATGTCTGTAAAATTCCAGGAAAGCAACTAAAGTTACTTTAAAAGGTTGTTTTATTTATCATAATTATTAAAAACATTTGGAGTTTTTCTTATAATTTAGGTAATTAATACATATTTGTATTTATAAACTCTAATTGGCTTAGAACTGAGTTACAGGGTTGCTTTTTTTCCTTAGAGTTGATTTTATTTAATATATTTGTTTTACCTCTCTTAAAACACTGGAGGATGGAAAGACACAAGGAAATTATGCCTGGGAATGTGTTTGTTTAGAAATTAACATATAATCAGTAACTTTGGATGTGGTGATTTTTGTTGAAAAACGCATGCTTTGAATGACGAGGCCTTCCAAACAGGCTTTATGTGAGCAACATGGCTGTTAATTTACCTGGCTGCAGGTGGGCTAAGGCCAAAAAGGGCAATAGCAAAGGGCAGTGGGATAGGAGTTGGTTTTATAGGTTTGGGTAGTTTTTTGGGAGGCGGTGGTGTTGCAGAGTAAGTTCAGTTACAGTGGTGGGGGGTAGGGGCAAGGAGTATACAAGTTCAGTTACAATGACAGGGTTAGGTGAGAGGTATTTACATTATCATAAGAACTGTTAAGATGGCAGGATTGGGTGAGGGGCTTGTGGGAAGCTCCGCTGGGCGATCAAGGACAATGGCGAACATAGGCAGTGGGTGGGAGACTTCAGCCGAGGCAAGCAGGACTTCAGACTTTCAGGCTCCAGACTTGTATATGGAGACCTGACAATTTTAACACACTGTGACACAATAAGAAATATATATTTGGTCCTTTCCCCGATTTCTTGACACAGACCTCCTAAAACTCTTGTAATTTTCTGAAGTAATGGAGATAATACGTGCATCTTACACAGAGGTCCTAAATCCCTTGGAGCTTTCTTGGTGATAGGAATGTCTTTTGTCCTAATGAGTTAACTCCTGTTGGGCTCTTGGATAACTCAAGATGGGGGCTAAACACCAGAAAGGCCAAGCCTTTTGATAGCAGCAGGAGGCAGACAAATTTTAAGCAGACAGAAGTAGGTCTCTAGTAAAACCACAGCTTCAAGCCCAAAACAGCCTGAAGCTTGAAGGCTAAGGCTACTGGTTACAGATGAAACCCATGACCCAGAGTGAAAATTTCTATTTCTGTTTGCCTGTTCTTTCCTAATTGGTTGTTTCTGAACAATGCTTTTCAACCAATTAAATGTTTCATTTTGCAATGCTACCTGTGGCCAGCACCTCCCCCCGTTCTCTGGCAATAGAAACTTCAGACTCAGCCACAGTTTGGGGAAGCTACCCGACTCTTGGTAGGGGATGCCCAGCTTGAGTCTGCCTGTCCACTGAGGTCTGTTTTGTCACTCAATAAAACTCTTCATCTTGCTCACCCGTCAGATGTCAGCTTAAACTAATTTCTCTTGAAAGTGGGACCAGAACTTGGGCCCCTCCAAACACCAAATGTGAACAGAGCTATAACCCTGTAACATACACCTCCCGCTAGCTGAGCAATGGGAGATTGAGCTGCTCGGCACCACACACCCTCATTCGTCAGGTTGCAGATGGCGGGACTGAAAGAGCTGTTAACACTCTGTAACGGCTCCTTTGGTGCTTCACGGTGGCTGGCATAGTGGAGGTTTTCAGGCTTAGACCCTTTAGCCCCAGCACCATTCTCTAGGGAGGGGTGATAGCCTGAATATCGAATTGACAATGCATTACACTTATGTGATAAAGCCTTCGTAAAAATCCCAAAGCATGGGATTTGGAAAGCTTCTGTATTGATGAATTCATCTATATGCTGGGTGGTGGCATATCCCAACTATACAGGGACAGAAGCTCCTGTGTTTGGGAATTTTGGATCTCATGCTTTTCATCTGGATGTCATTTGTATGTTTTTATAATGTCCTTTATGATAAACTGGCAAATATAAGTAAAGTCTTTCCCTGAGTTTTATGAACTGTTAGTAACTTATCCAAAATGAAGAGGGGATTGTGGGAAACCCCAACTTATAGCCAAGTCTGAAAAGAGTGTGTGTCCTAGTCACCCAATTCTAGTGACTAGAATCTGAAGCAGGAGAAGTAATATGGCTGGCCTAATGGAATCTATACAAACTCTGGGTAGTTAGTGGCAGAATTGAACTAAATTGTGGGACACCAGTTGGTATCCACACGAAAAAAACTGGAGAATTGCTTGGTGTAGAAAACTCACACATTAGAAGCATTGAGTTTTAGTTTATACGTTATTCAAGTTTGAAAGTTAAGGTTATCTCTTTCAAGTGGTCTTACTCATATTTTTAATAGTTCTTTAAAAATGAGTGAAGATCTGGCAGGAGTGTGCAGCATTAAAAACAATAATGGGTGATATTTTTAAGAACTGTTGAAAATGTAAAAACATCCAAAGAAAATATACATGCAAAATAATATATATACATGTTTTTTTCTCCTTTATAAGCAAGAAATCAGCTCACATTATTTAAAATTCAGTGAGCTAAAGTAATTTTATTTTAAAATGTAATACATGGAAAGATTATAGCCTTGGCTACATCTTATGTAAATAATAAAATAAAGAGGAATAGAGGAATTAAAGGATGAAAAGAGCACATTGAGTATTCTCCAGGATAATCCAAAGTTAGGGTACAAAGATACTTTTAATACATTTTTTTAATTAAAATATATTTAAACTTTTAAAAATATTAAAATTATATAAATTATCTTGTTTAATCACAGTAAAATGAAACTAGTAGTTAATATCAGAACAGGAATGAAAACATACATAAATATGTGGAAATTAAACAACGTTCTCTTAAATATCCAATGAGCCAAAAAGAAAGCATGATAAAGATTAGCAAATTTTCATTAAGACAAATGAAATTAAAAATAACATATAAAAATTTATGAAATGCAGTTACGATGGAAATTAATACCTATAAATACTTATATTGAAAAGGAATAAAGATCTCCAGTCAAAAATCAAATTTTATACCTGAAGAAACTAGATAAAGAATAAACTAAATACAAAGCTAGTAGAAGACAAAAATAATGAAGTTTAGAACAGAGATAAATATTCTCGAAAATAGAAAAACAATAAAGAAAAGTCAGTATTATCAAGAATTGATTCTTTGAAAAGATTGACAACATAGAGAAACTTTTGTTTAGATTGTCTAAGAAAAGAGAGTACAAAAATAAAATCAGAAATGAAAGTGGTAATACTACAAATAATTATACAGATATAAAAAATATTATATATTATAATAAATATCAACAATTAAACATCAACAAATCATATAGCCTACATGAAATGACCAAATTTCTAGAAACACACAAACTACCAATAGAAAATTGTGAAGAAATAGAAAATCTAAATAGACCTATAACTAGTAAAGAACGGATCAGTAATCAAAAATTTCTCAACAAAGAAAATTCAGGACGAGATTGCTTCACTGGTGCATTCTACCAAACATTTGAAGAAAAAAATAATGTCAATCCTCAAACTCTGGAAATATTGAAGAACAAGAATACATTTTAATGCCTTCTGTGTAGTCAGCATTACCCTCCTATCAAAGCTAGACAAAACACTGCAAGAGAAGAAAACTATTGACCAATATTAGATGAATATCAATGTAAAAATTATTTTAAAAATATTAGCAAAGGGAATTCAATAGCACATTAAAAGAATTATACACCATGACCAAGTGGAATTTTTTCCTAGTATGCCAGGATGGTTCAACATATGAAAATTGATCAATGTAACATATAACATTAACAGAATGAAGGGGAAAACAAATAATCATCTAAATTAATGCAAAGGAAGCATTTGGCAAAATTCGACAGTCTTTTATGATAAATAAAAAATCCAACAAATGAGGGATAGAAGGAAACTATTTCAATATAGTATAGCATGTATGAAAAATCCACACTTAACATCATATGCAATAGTGAAAAACTGAAAGCTTTTCTTGTGAGATTAGGAGGAAGAGAATAATACATGCTTTTGCAACTTTTATTCAACAGAGTACTGGAAATCTTTGCCAGAGCAACTAGGAAAGGGAAATAAATGAAAGGCATCCAAATTGGAAAGCAAGAAGTAAATATATTTTTGTTCACAAATGACAGCATCGTCTATCAAGAAAACCCTAAATAGTCCACAAAAAAACCTAAAAACTAATAAAGTTCAGCAAAGTTGCTGGATACAATAAACAATATATAAAATCAATTGTATTTCTATATACTGAAAATAATTAGAAAAAATAGCCAAGAAAATAGCTTCATTTATAATAACATTAAAAAGAAAAAAAATCTTATAAATTTAACCAAGAAGGTAAAATATTTGTGCCCTGAAATCTACAAAATGTTACTGAAAGCTAGTAAAAAAAACACAGATAAATAGAAGACATTTCATGTTTATGGATGGGAAGATTTTTTGTTAAGATCTCAACATTGTTCAGTTATGTTCAGGTTAAATGCTATCCCTACCAAAATCTCAATGACATTATTTTTGTTGAAAATTAATAAATCATTGTAAAATTTGTATGGAATTTGAAAAAGACCACAAATACCCAATATAATCTTTAAAGCTATTTAACATCATTGAAGCTTTGGGAAACATAAATAAGAAACACAATGACATTCCACTTCACACCTATTACATTGAATATTATCAAAAAAAACAGAAAAAAAGGATGTGGAGAAATTTGAACCTGTGTATATTTCTGGTGAAAACGTAAAATATTGTAGGTGCTGTGGAACACAATGGCAGTTCCTCAAAAAAATTAAAAAAGAAATTGTCATGTGATTTTATAATTCTACTTCTGGGCATATAGCCAAAACATTGAAAGCAGAAACTTGAATAGATATTTGTACATCAATAATTATAGCAGCATTAGTCACAATAGCCCAAAGTGAAAGGAGGTCAAGTGTCCATTGACAGATGAACAAACAAAATGTAATATACATGTACAATGGAATATTATTCAGCTTTAAAAAGGTATGATATTCTTATTTATACCACATCATGGAAGAATTTTAAAAGATTCTAAGTAAGATAAACCAAGTATAGAAGGAAAAATACTGTATGATTTCACTTATATTAGGTACATAGAGTAGTCAAAATCAGAAAGACAGAAAATGGTGGTTGTCAGGAGCTGTGAACAGGGAGAATGGAGAATTACATTGTTTAATGTATACTGAGTTTCAGTTTTGCACGACAAAAAGATTTATGAAGATGGATGGTGGCAATGGTTGCACAACAATGTGAATGAACTTAATGTCAGTGAACTGTACAATTAAACATGGTTAAAGAAGTATGTTATGCATTTTTACCACAATAAAATTATTTTTAGAAAGAAAAAAAGGGATAAAATGAAAATGAAGTAAAATTATAATTTGTGTAAAAGAAAGGAGAGACCAGTGAATGAAGCTACAAAATGGAAAAGAAAAACAAAGTTAAAGAGGGGACACATGATAGGAGAGAGTATGAGGTAGGATTCATATAGAAACAAATTACAGAGAATGAAAATAACAGCAGCTTAAATTAAATATTTTTCTCCACTTGTTAAAGTCCAGAGGTATCAAATCTAGGATGAAGAAAGTATTTCATAGCACACTCAGGCATCCAAGCTCCTTCTAGCTTTCAGCTGTAGCATCTCTGTGTGGCTGTGCTATTCAGGGTTCAAGATGAGTTCCAGACATTCCATATTCCAAGCAGCAGGACCAATAAATGGAAGAAGAAAGGGACAATGTGTACCAAATATCACTTCAGGATATTTCCAAGAAAGGTTGCAAAACTTCTACTTACACCTATTTGATTGAAACATAAACACATGGATATATCTATCTATAAAAAATAGTAGGAAAGGTACTTTTTAATTCTAGTTGATCATATGCTTACCTAAAAATTATATTACTTTGAACAAAAGGAAAAGCTTTATAAATTACCCAGTCTCTGGGATTCTGTGATAGAAACATAAAGGTACTAAGGCAAGTATGTACTATGCAATACATGGGTAATTCTTATAAACTTTTTAAATAAAACTTATACTTAAAAATTTTTGAAACGAAACCTATTTATTATTAATATGAAATTCAAAATTTACTATGTTCTTTATTTTATCTCACAACCCAATCTATACTTTTTCAATTTGTAATTATACTGCTTATATTGTTATTTATAAATTGTCTTTCCTACTAAAATGTAGATTTCCTGAGAACTAGATCAATATAATATTTCTTGGATAAGATAAACTTAGTAAATGTTTATTGAATAAACAAAATATGGCAGCAATTCTTTTTGCCACTTTTTAACATTGCTCAGAAGGTTTTAGTCAATCTAAGACAATATAACAAAATAAAATTAAACAATACTGAGAGTTGATATTAATATTCTGTAAGAGGAAAATACAACTGAAAATAACCTTATTTATGTAGAAAACTAAAGCATTCAAAAATATTCAAAATTTAATATATCACTTGCATTGATCACTGACAAAATAAAAGTATTTATTGGATGTTTAGTCATCTTTTAATTTACTTCAACATATTCACTTTCCCAGGTTCTTGATTTTCAAATAAAATGCACTCAAATACATCTATTAAGGATTTCATATGTAAAATGGTCACACTTATCCCTCAAAGACTTTCCTCTAGTTTCTGTTTCTATTAGGTGTTTTCTATAGTAAGGTATTGAAAAGTGTTTCTACAAAATTTTGGTGAGCATCATTTTGGTAAAGTTTCATTATTTTATTTTACTAAACAAGAGTTATTTAAAAATAATAACTCAACATAGTAAGTGGAATAATAGTAGTGTACATGGACTGAATTTTTCTTTTCAGGCTATAAATTGAACCACCTCATTAAATTCTACTTGTTATTACACAAGTGTCAATTAAAATTGTACAGGGCTATCAACTTTTTATCTTTGCCAATTTTTATGTTTCCTATTCTATTTATTTTATGCCAATAAAATAAAATTCAACTCAGTAGAAAGCTACAGTATGCTCATGTATTAGAAGAAAATTATTACAAAGATATGCCTTTATCTTAATTTTGTGTACTAAGTTAAATTTCCTAAAACTCTAAATGAGTATTTATTAATATTGAACAAATATGTTAAAAATCTATGTGAAACAACAAGCGAGAGACAATGACAAAGCAATTTAAACAGGAGGGTAATGAACATAGTGGCACAATATGATTTACCACATAATTGTAAAGGTATAATAATTATAAAGTTTTATGGGTACAGAATAGATTAATGGAATCAAATAGAAATCTCAGAAAGTAATGCTAGCACTTATATGCAACAAAGAAAATATGTTATCATCTATGACTTTTTTAGAAATATAATTATGAGAGCAAGTAATGCTTTATATTTTCTAGTAGGCCGTGTGTGCTTCTCTTGACTAACACAGAAGTAATATTAAGTGTCTAGAAAATGTCGTTAGGCTGATACATGATGTTCTGAAAAGAATCATAAAGGTGTGTGTTGGGGATCAAGAGCACAGGATGATTGGGAATATGAGAGAGATATCTTAGTATCTTCTTTGAGTGGAAACTTAAGAGTGAGGGGCTGAATAAGTAGGATGCTTAATGAGATTCCATTAGAAAAATATCTTTAAGGAGATTTAGAGTAAAGCTTTTCATTGTTCATCAAGCTTTCTGGCTTTGATTGCCATATCTTTGAAACCATATAAAGATTGGGTCATGAGGACACCAAAGTTCAAATTATATTATATATATTTAAAATATGATTATTTAAATGGGTGATTTTTCAAATAATTGCAGAAAATTAAGTGTTTCTGAAGTTGTTCAAGATACTGGGTAATCTTGAGGAAAAAAATGTATTCAAATTTCTATGTAACACCATCAACAAACACAAATTCCAGAAAAGTTGGAAAGTCAAATAAGGAATGTAAAGAAACAAAACCAGCGATAAACACAAGTGAATATTTAAGAGTTATAAGAAGTTTTTCCTGAGCATCAGCAAAATATATAAGGTCTATATAGAGGTGATTGATATATTCAACTAGTTAAAAATTTAAAAGGATGCTTGCATTAGTCCGGTTGTATTGCTATAAAAAGACTTGAGCCTGGGTAATTTACAAAGAAAAAAATTCATTTGGCTCACAGTACTGCAGGCTGCACAAACTGCATGATGTTAACATCTGCTTTGGGTGAGGGCCTCAGGAAGCTTACAATCATGTCGGAAAGTAAAGTGGGAGCAGACATATCACATGGAGAGAGAAGTAGCAAGAAAGAGGGAGGAGGTTCAAGACTCTTTTTTTTTTTTTTTTTGAGAAGGAGTCTCACTTTTCTTGCCCAGGCTGGAGTGCAACGATGTGATCTCGGCTCGCCACAACCTCCACTTCCTGGGTTTAAGCTATTCTCTTGCCTCAGCCTCTTGAGTAGCTGGGATTACAGGCATGCACCACCATGCCCAGCTAATTTTGTACTTTTAGTAGAGAAAGGTTACCTCTGTGTTGGTCAGGCTGGTCTCAAACTCCTGATCTCAGATGATCCGCCCACCTCAGCCTCCCAAAGTGCTGGGATTACAGGCATGAGCCACAGCCAAGACTCTTAAATAACTAAGTCTCATGTTAACTCATAGAGTGAGAACTCACTCATTACTGTGAAATAAACACCAAGCCACTCATGAAGAATCCTCTCCCATGACCCAAACATCTCTCACTAGCCCTACTTCCAACATTGGAAGTCACATTTGAATATGAGATTTGAAGGGGACAAAACATCCGAATGTTATCAGTGATATTAAAAATATATGAATCCCAAAATCAAAGACAAATAACACACTGGGAACCATAGTTTAGAGCATATAAATCTAACATTAAATAAGTAACAAATCATCTCAATGTATTGAACAACAAATAAGACTTATATACCCTAATATTAAATTTGGCCTGAGAAAGAATAATAATTTTATAAAAGAAAGAATACAAATAGCCATTATACGTGCAAACTTTTAGTAACCAAAAACAATCAGTTTAAAAAAGAAACGATCAAAACATAAAAGTTAGAAAAAATGAAAAGTTTACAACTCTGAGTATTCTGTGTTAACATGTGTGTTAACATGTGTTATCTGACCGTTCTCTTTCTGGCTTAATAAGTTTGAGAAACTGATACTACATTTTGCACATTCTTGTTGTCAAATTGCACTTACAATGGCCAATTATGTTATATCCGGGAGCACAAAATGTTTCTGACAACACATTACTTGTTCTAGTTAATAAACATCTATATATGTGTCCTGAGAAAAGATAAATACACACACACACACACACACACACACACACACACACACCTTTATCAGTGTGTTGTTTATTATAGTGAAATCTTGGAGCATCCTAAATTTTCTGCAACAGGTGAATTGTAATTTGGTATATGCCTGAGATCACAAGTTTCACCAGCCTAGAATCTTTGTTAACATCTGTTCATGACTTCTTTAACCAAACTAGAACAATTGAAATTAAGGGGTTGCATATTATTCCGTCTCTTCCACCAATGTTTCTTAATTCCAAGAACAGCATGTTTTTCTGTTTTGTTTTATTTTTTTTTAGACAAAGCCTTGCTCTGTTGCCCAGGTTAGAGTGCAGTGGTGGGGTCTCAGCTCACTGCAACCTCCACCTCCCTGGTTTAAGCAATTCTCCTGCCTCAGCCTTCTGAGTAGCTGGGATTGCAGGCACCTGCCAGCATGCCTGGCTAATTTTTTTATATTTTTAGTAGAGATGGGGTTTCACCATGTTGGCCAGACTGGTCTCAAAATTCCTGACCTCGTGATCCACCCACCCTGGCCTCCCAAAGTGCTGAGATTACTGGTGTGAGCCACTGCACTTGGCTGCATGTTTTTTTAATAAAATTGAGTTTTTCCATGTGTCTCAGTTTTCTTCAAAGTAATGATTTTCCAGCTCTTTGAAATTTCTGTGTCTCTAAACCTCACAATTTCAATTAAATCATATTTGTAGACCTTTGGGTGACTAAAAGGCCCATTACAGTAGTTTTATCTGAAAGAAATTGCCTATTCTTAATAATAAATTAATCGTTGTGCTTTCTAAAAAAAAAAGCTGAAAACTTTAATATTGCCATGTCTTCATCTCATTTCTACATTGTTTGGTGATATTTCAGGACCCTGAGAACTATTTATTTTAACCCAAAACCCTATCTGTAAATACTATGTGCTTTCTGCTACCAAATAATATTGGAGGTTGATAGTGGTTTTTTGTCCTCACAAGGTCTTCATATAAGCATACCCTTAAGGATATGTACTGAGTTAATATTTTCCAAACTGAAAATGTCTTCATTTCCAATATTCAGCATCATTCTTAGATCCAAGAAAGATGCCCTGCCCTTGGTTTTGCACTTAAAATCTTCTTGTCACTCACTCTGTCTCTCTCCATCACACACACACACACACACACACACACACACACACACACACACACACACACACACACACACACAGAGGACTTCAGGGCTTCTGCTTTTTTACAACATGTAAGGAGGATGGATGTTATCACTTCCAATTGTACAACAAGAGAAAAGCTAAACAAATTAAAAATCAATGATATTTCTTAGAACTACCAGACAATTCAAGTCACAGGGAAGACTAGTATCCTGGAAAGTGGACATACAAGCAGTTCTAGAGAGACAGAGCTGAGGTCAGATTAAATGGAGCAGAAAGCAAAGGAACCATGAAGGGATAGAAAAGCTTGAATAGTAATTTTGATGAACTGTTGGGAGTAAGTGTGGACTAGAATAAAAGAAAGAAATGCCTGGGAACCACAGTCTTGTATGTGTCTGGTGTTGGGGGCTGGATAGGGAAAGAAACTTTTGTGGAGTTTTTCCTTCAGGAATGATACCAGATCCTCAGAGTAAAAAGCCAAGCAATATATCCTAATAGTTTTGGCAGGGTCAGGGGAACATAACCACTTTGAAATATGGCAAATTTTCTCCATAACAAAGACCTACTCTGCAGGAAGAAAATCTCTATCAGAGCCTTATGGATCTGAGAGAGCAGCACTCAGCCAGCATCATTCCTATACCTTCCTGTTTCATCTGGCAGTTAAAAAAAACACCAGTAAGGCTGACAGGTCTTCTAAAATTATATCTTCTCAATAATATTTACAACATATCAATACAATAGAATTATTACATGATAGTAAAACAGTACAATAGAGCTTGTCATACAAACTCTGAAGTTTTATCATATATATTTTGAGGGAAGTAGTCTTCATGCATTTCATTCATTCATGTGTATAGTTTCTGAAATATCAGGAGATTTGCAGTATTTTATGGTGAAAGATTCTCTGACTCCCATGTAAAGAGTTCAGTGAACTGTGCCAAAAACGTATGTCAAATTGATGAACAGAGAGCCACTGACTAGACTAAACAAGGGCCCACATCCACAGCTCCACAAGGACTGGGATAGTAGAAGTAGAATGAACTAAGAAGAAATATGTTAAGAGCTATTGCAAAAGCTTTATGCTAGCTTGTCATTTCTTTTATATGAGTGTCTTTTCATTATTAAATTTTTTCTGTCTGCACCAAAACTTACTGCTAAAGGAATTCTTTCTGACTCAGTAAGAGGTATGTTTGAGTGTTCATATTAGAAATACTGTAAATTCTTTCTTCTTCTAAGTACTCCTTCAGTTTATATATCCCTTAATTATTCCAATAATCATTTGGCAGGCAGTATTTTCAGTTGTGGATTTGTCCTGTGTGTCTCATTAGATTGTATTTCTTGACAACAGGGAACATGTGATATTATATTACATATTTTTAAAAATTTAAATGGGGCATAGAATCACGATCTGCACATGTACCCCAGAACTTAAAGTATAAAAAAAAATTATATTACAGCTTTACATATCAAAAAAGAATATTTCCTTATAAATAATACAAGACCAATAGATGTTTCTTTAGTTGTGCTGTTTTTACATATGAATCCTAAAGACATCGAGTCACTTTTGATAACTGACAACTAATTAGTATGTTTATGAATATCCTTCACAGAATTCACATAGATTTATAAGGTTTGATTATGTTTTCCCTGGATAAAATGTGCCCCTTTCCCTTTCATTGCCCTCTGCTGGATGACAGTCTTTTCTTCTGATACATTCAGCTTCGCATATGACTAAACAAAGGAGATCTTTATTAAAAGATAAGCAAAAATAGTGTAGTTATAGGTTTAAAAAACTTTACAGTGTTTTCTGAATCAATGATCTGTTGCTGTTACTGCTCAAGAACTACTAATCTTTGAAAAACTTGGGACTACTTAGTTCACTTGGTATTTCTGAGAGCTTCTTGTGGCATATAGGTATTTTTTCTCATTTACATCACACTATGCATTTATTATAAATTCACTTTTTTTCTTTTGCATAAACATGAAATACACCTTTCAATCCATATTGTGTATCTTTCGCTTTTACGAAGGCAATTGTCAGTGTGAGGAAAGACAGATAAGCCAGACAGTTATTTTTCAAAGAAAGAAGTGACAATCTTTTGTTCTGGAATGCTATTTGCGTTTATGAGGGGTTTTTTTTATGTGTCTATCAGACCTAGTTAGCAGCATAGTGCTCAATGTGTCTGAATGTGCCTGGATTTTCCATTCTTGATGACCTTTTGACATGGCCTCTATGTGATTAAAGGAAAGGCTCTCAACCCCTCCATCAACTTAGTGGCTGACATTTTTAAATATATGAAAATAAAGAAAAAGTAAAAGTGCAAATTAAGATTATGTGCAGTGAATTTTGTAAAAGGAAGATAAGATGAATAAATAAGACTTAATTGCTTTGAGTTTAGATCTAAACAGTGATTAGGAAACCCATAAAAATTTAACAATAATACAACATTAATTGACTGAAACAGACTAATTGCCTCTAAATTCAGTAGACATTAAAATATTATAATTACATATAATAATTATTATATAATATATAGTTATATATTTTATATATATATATATATATATATATATATATATATAATGTGAGAGAGAGAGAGAGAGAGATCTATTTACTTTCTTTTCCTCATCTTTGAAAACTATTGCTCATCAAGGTGGTGAAAGGAAGCATAGATGTTTTGTAACTTTCTATCCAACTTTGTACTTTCAGTGTTTGGTAGGTTTATTGCTGGAAATAAATTTTGCTTATCAGTTTCCTCTTTTCTACCAGACACATTTCAAAAAAGCCATAGGGAGTAGTTTGAATCCTCTGTCCACATAGGTGGCAGTGCTGGCTGTTTAGGAGCTGCATGACTTGGGTTATCTACAGTTGTAGTGGTTTCATAATCGCTCATTTTCAGGAAAAGTATCTAAGAGTTACTTTGCACTGATTGTACAATGTTGTTTTCCATTAGCTCATTCTCTCCTTGTATGAAAGATGAAGTAAATAATTTTATTCCAATTTTCTTCCTCATGAACAAATTTGCACATCCTAATTTCAAATCTATACATATTTGTTTTATTACCAAATTTCAAATACTTATGATAGAATCAAGTACTACACACTGAAGCAGAATGAGCTCTAAAAAGATTTAGGAATTCTGGGTCATGTTCTAGTTTAATCTACATTTTTTTTCCCTAAGAACTTACTTATTTCCAACAATCAATTGTCACATATCCACTAATACCATTGAGTCACCTTGCAAGTGCATTCCATTGTCCCAAACTTTGCTCAACATAATCAAACTAGTCCAAACACCTAAATATCATTACAAATAAATAAACACATATACATGTTGTGTCTCCATAAACTGTATATAAACAACATAGATCAGGGTTCAAAAATACTTGATTAAAAATTTTGATTAAAAATTAACAGCAAGAGTGCATTTCTCTACTCTTATGTGAAACAACAAATTAAGCAACATTTTACTAACATTAACTCTATGCTACATTATTATTCATTATAGTAATAAAAGCAGTAAAGCCATATTGGCTGACAGCCATCATCGTGTGCTGCACACCACCCTATTTTAAATGTTTAAATGGTTGTAGAGGTATATGACATGAAATTGTATGTGATGAGAAATTCATTAACAATTATTTATTATACAAATATTTGAATTTCCCCTTGGACCTCAGTCTCCAAAGTTATTTTTTAAATTTATTTTTATTGTATATATTTAATGTATACATCAAAATGTTTTGATATATGTATACATACTGAAATAATTACTGAAGTCAAGCAAATTACCATATCCATCACTTTATATAGTTATTTTGTGTGTGTGTGTGGAAATGTTATTCTTATAGTAAATTTCTAGAATACCATCTAATACTATTAGCCATAGTCCTCATGCTTTAAGTTGGATATTTCATTTTATTTATTTTACGTAACTAAAGCTGTGTATTCTTTGACCACAGAGGTCTGAATAGCACTTCAGAAAAAGCACCAAAATAGCCTAGAGTTAGTATTTTGCTACTAAAATTATCTATCATTTTTAAACTCTCTTATGAGCTAAATAATAAAATTAACACAATGAAAAATGTACTACTTTGTATGTTTCCTATTTAAATGCATCACCATAAGCAATTGCTGATTGTCCTGCTGCTATGATTGAAAATGCACTGTTTTATAGGAAACATCCTTTATTTTCAAGAGATCCAATATTCCATGTTGCAAAAATGCTAGATAAAATTGTTTGAAACTTTTCACACCATAGCAACTTTGTTTGGGCCTAGGTGGAAGGATCACAAGCGTTTGAGACCAGCCTGGGCATAGCTAGGCTTGTCTCCACAAATAAAAAAAAAATTAAATAAAAGAAAGTTATTATTTAATTATAAATAAATAAATTTATTAATTTTGTTTAATCCAATAGAACATCTCTTATAAAACATAGCTTTGCACATTAATTATGTATAACTACATATATCTATTTTATTTTACCTAGATGATACTTGAACAATAAAGTAGACCTTATTTGTAAGGCTTATTACAGAGTATAGTTATGAAATCTGCCCTTTGATTAATAAATCGATACAGTGTTTTAGGTCTTGTAGCTATTTGTGACTACCCATTCACTTATAAGCTGGTTGACACATTTGTTCAATTACAGCTACCTAATTTCTAATTGCTACATGTCACGTCGATTGATTGTTGTCAATTTCTGGCAGTCAGCAACAATGCTTCATGGCTTCATGTCACGAATCAGTACATATTTACTTGATTTCCCCTGTCTACCAGAAGGTGACTGCTTGAAAATTCTATTATCATGAGCCAACTGTTATCTAACTCAGTTGATCTGAGATGGAATAAATATCATTTCAAGGTTAGGGATCTAAAGTAAGTAGCTTTAAAATTCATATTTTCAAAGTTAAATATTGGACAGTTAGCAAACTTTAGTTGAATGTATAAAACATATTCTGAGAAGAGTGTATTTATTAGCTTTGGGGTTGAGCCACTTGCTTTCTTTGTATACTTTTCCTAAGCTCTCAAGATCAGCAGAGTGGTTGCACATCTATGGATGATAACGTTTTTGCTTGTTTATACCACGTGACCATGGACTAATGAGAAGGGAAGATGAAGATGGTGGTCCTTTTAAATGATACGGAAGGGAGCAAGGGAAGTGCTGGGTAGAGAAAGGCGGGTCCCTGGCTAGGGCTCCACCTCCATGGAGCTAGGTGAGGACAGGCACTCATGTTTTCCCACCCAAATGTTGCATTTTCCATGACCACCCTGGCCTGCCAGGCCCCCATCCTGGGCCTATAAAACCTGAGACCCTAACTAGCAGACAGACAAGTGGCTGGACGTCTTGAGGAACACATCAGCAGAAGAAGACACAAGCAGCTGGTAAAGGAGAGGACTTCTAGAGGAGCAGGCCGGCAGAAGAGCACAGTGACAGGCACTGGCACGCTAGCAGGTCACAGACCTGCTGGAGGAAGCAGAGTTGGCCAGGACAGTCAGAGGAGA
Source organism: Cheracebus regulus (assembly GCA_963574635.1). NCBI lineage: Eukaryota > Metazoa > Chordata > Mammalia > Primates > Pitheciidae > Cheracebus > Cheracebus regulus. The sequence continues at coordinate 93,515 of CAUYQU010070277.1, read as the reverse complement.
GGCGGGCCACCAAGTGGCCCAACTCCAGGGGAAACCATTTTCCTTCTGTCTCCCCTATCAGCGGAGAGCTAATTCCACTCAATAAAACTGCACTCATTCGTCATGCCCACGTGTGATCCAATTCTTCCGGTACACCAAGGCAGGAACCCTGGATACAGAAAGCCCTCTGTCCTTGCAACAAGGTAGAGGGTCTAACTGAGCTGGTTAACACAAGCTGCCTATGGATGGCAAACTAAGAGAGCACCCTCTAACACACGCCCACTGGGGCTCCAGGAGCGGTAAACGTTCACACCTAGACATTGTAATTGGATGGGAATCGCACAGCCTGCCAGACTGCATGCTGCTTTACAGATCTGAGCAGCAGGGCACTGAAGAAGCAAGTCACACTCCCATCGCATGCCTTGCCAGGGGGACAAGGGAACCTTTCTTGTTTCACTAAGTCATGCAGATAACTTGTGCTTTGGAATCTTTCAGAGTTGAGTTGCGATTCTTCCTTCGTCATTTATTAGCTGCATTCATTTCTAATTCTCTCTGTATGAATTTCAACAACCTCATTTATGAATTTTTTCTGTACAGGATTTCTTCTTTTTTTTTTTTTTTAGGATTTAATGATATTATAAATGAAATAGGCTTGACATATAGTTTGCCATATATTGGGTGCTTAGCAAAATCTATTTCCTTATTATCCTTTACTATCTGATGTTAGTCAGTTTGCATATTTAGACAATAGAGATTTGGTATTGAAAATCCAATGTCTGCAGCAAAGTTAGTTATAGTATGAACATAAAGCTGATTTAGAATTTTATATCTTCCTTGAAAGAGAGTTATAGCTATTCAAATGGTAAGAGGTTTTTATTATTTATTTTAAAGGACACACATTATTGAATATACATAATAGATTATAGAACACCTTACTTACACACATATGGGTGGAAATGTAGCTTTATAATTTCAAAAGAAAATTTAAAATTAGAATACATAATAAAATTGAACACCATTTGGCCACTGGAAAATACATACAACTCTAAAGCAGTAAATTCTAGATCCCCTACCATTGAAAAAGCATTTATATCAAAAGAAAATATTAGGTGAAACAACAGTCTGACTTTTTTGGTGCATAAAATTATTAAGTAATCACTGGAGTTATTGATTGAGAGAAACAAGACAGAGTGTTTTATGCAATATAACACTCAGATATCCTAATAATTTGGCTTTCAATGAGAATACTGAGTTGTAAGAAAAGGGAAGTTTCATTTTATTTTTCTTCCCAATTGATCAGGGTTCTCAACATTAATAAATGTGCAATGAGTAAGCGTACTTATTCTCCTTAAAATTCTAACACAAAATATTTTTACTAGGTTTTGGTAATAAGTCAGAAAGTAGATAGAGCAACACTATATATAATTAAGGTATCTAATTTTAAAAGCTGGTTTTTTAAAATAAATTGTCTTGAATGCTGTTTTAGATGTAGATTTTCATAAAGCATTTTTAATTGCAACTGTTTAAAAATGGAAGCATCCACTATGCATATATTGACTTATATCATATAAATAAATGGAAAAATACTTAGAGTAGTGGAAGGGGAAAAGAAACCAAATTTCTCACATATGGGCTCAAATCCCAGTTCCATCCCTGATTAGGTGTGTAATTTGTGAAATGTTCTTAATAACACAAAATCCATAAAAGATTTTATAATTAGACAGAGAAATAAGATAAATTTTGCATAATGGATATCAATGCAGGCTTCTTTCTTCATTATTTTAGAAGGTCAGGGTTGAAATTCTAGCTAGGAGGTTTGCATAATAGTCCATTATAAATAGAATACAGGATTGAACTATGCACATATAGTTCAGAGACAAAAAATATCAAGAGCCATCAAGGTTTTATCAGGCTTAGAATTGATGTACTTTGATGGCTGATTGGATTTTGTAAAGGAACAAGAAAAAGTAATAAAAAAAGAACTCCAGGGTTTTTGACTTTTGTGACTAGAACAGTGGTATCTTCAGATCAGCATAAATGGAAAGCTGCTTGGAATAAATAATAATTAAAGTTTGGAAATCCAGGCTAAGAATGTTTTTGAAATTATGTCTTGGTATTTGACCTTCCTGAATCCCAGTGAAATAAACTAAACAAGGTTAGATCAAATGATATAAAGCAACTCAAGTGATAATTTTAAAAAGGAGAATACTCTAATGTCTTATACTTTTAAACATTGGATTTCATTGTAGAAAATCCTTGAGTAAAGGAGAAGTATACTTCTCTACTCCTTGGTAATTGAATTTATAGTATCGTAAATATTCTTATTAATATTTTCTCTAAATCTGGAGATAAACATATTATTTGCTTTTTCATTTTTGTTTAAGAATTAGTGGAAAGAACTTCTGCAAATGTGTCTGCATAATGGGGAAAGCAAATGAAGGACATTTTTTGTTTTTTTCTGAACAAAGTCAATCTTTAAGGGCTATTCTTAAACTGGGTAAATAATTGGGATCACATAAAAATTGGTCTTCCTTGCTTGCTGTTGACATTTATGAGAATGAACTTCAGTACAGATATTTTTAAAACTATCAGAAGAAAAAGCATAGCCCATTTATTCTAAAATAGACCATAGCTTTATCAACTTAAGATTTTTGCCTCCTCTCATCATCCATTCTAAGGCATACTCAGCTTCAAACTATGGCTCAGAGGAGAAAATAAACTGTCCTCAGTGGGAAGGATGACAAGAATTCTTACATAGTCATCAGAGCAAATTTTAGTGTCACAGAATTTGAACTTCAAAATTAGAAAGAAAAATAATGAGAAGATAAGCCACTAAAAATCAAGTTACTGTCACAGTGGAAAGGCTTAAGATGATCATAGTTGTTGCAAATACATTTAAAAACAAAACATTTGGAATAAATAAAGGAATATCATAATATGTTTCTAGAATGCAGATATCCAAAATAAAAAGTATTTTCTTAAAATGAAGAAAATAACTGCATCTAAATAATTTAAAAGAGTCCCAAGGAATTTAATAAAACTGGGAAATTTAACAAAGGTAAAGGAAGTTAAATTGTTAAAAACTTTAACAAAACTGAGATTGGAGAAAGAAAAAAAAAGATAATTATTTGGCAATCCAGTTGGGAAAACAAATTGTTCCACAAGTAAAAATTTTCATAATTGTTTCAAATCCCTCTTTAAAAACAAAACAAAACAGACTAACAGAATGAATGTCAGAAGACAATGTGACAAGCCTACAAAATCTGAAGGAGAAAGTACCTTGAGAAGTTTATAAACCAGCATATGGGCCATGTAGGAATAGAATTAACTGAAAGACTGGCTCAACGTGAAGAATCTCAATAAATACAGCACCTTTGTGCTCTTCTGGGTGGGATGGGAGATTGTCTACCTAACCACTACATCTATTCAGAAAAAAGATGAATTAAATATTGAATTTGGTAAAGGTGTGGTTGTGTTAAATAAAGAATGGTAAGGTTGGAATCTATACTATCTCTCTGCTATGATGCTCAGTGTTCCTGATTTGGGTCATGGGATTTGGTTTGATATTTCACTTTTATTTCATACTTTTTGAAATGCTTGAAATATTTATTATGGGAACATGCTATTTTTATAAAAAGATAATTGCAGAATTTTGCTTAAAAATAAAAAGTGGTAAAAACCATACCACAATATTTGTTGAGATTCAATCAAATGATAGAGAATGTGGGTATTGTAATTTTCTGCTCGATTTTATTTTTAAGAACACCCAAATTTTTTTCAAAAATTGGTGGAGGATATGTTAAGATTGAGTTATCTTTAATATACTTTAATGGAGATGTTTATCAGGCATTTGGGAACATGAACTGAAGTTCGAGATGTGACACGCAGGTTTGATACACATTTGACTGGAAGTGATAAATGGAAGCAATGGAGTACAGACTGTTTCAGAAAGTACCAACAAAGGACAATTTGAGTATTTGAGGAGAGAGACCTAGGTCATTGCTGCATTTAAGAAGCAGATGGTAAAACAAAATAAGAAAATATCAGAAAACTTGCTCACTTACCCCTTAAAATCATGAACAATAACAAAAAAAAAATGATAAAAGGTAACAGAGCAGCTTCTTTTTCTAATGTAATGTATTTTGTACATCAAGAGAATGTATTTCATTTTTATTAATTAGTGGTGTCTTATCAATAATTAGCCTAATCTATTGAGATTCAATAGGGCAAATTAGCTTTCCGCAAACATTTTTTTGTTTACTATCTGTATTAATTTGCTAGTTCTGATTTCTTTCTGGATGCTTTTCTTTGCTTCAATAACTATTTATACAATTTAAAATGCAGATCTTTGTTATATTGATTTCTGGTTCCCATACTTGAAATTCCAAGTTATGCCCTTGAATTTAATCCCACTCTGTTATACTGAATTTTCAGTAAATTTATTCAGCTCACTCACAATCCAGTTTCTGTCAGACAGAGCACAAGAAAGAACCACTTTCTGTTTGTTTTAATATCTATTCATAAAGTATATCATATTTATATTATATTTTATATATTTAAATATGTAATATATTAACTATATTTTACATGTAAAATGTATATTATATATTATAATTATGTATATATTTATGATTGCTATTTTGGCTGGCTAGATCATAAATATGAAGATGAAATGGATTATATTATATAAATTTACAGCTCACTTTAGCTAACATCCTCTATTTTAGTTATCTAAACATGATATGCCACAATTTGACTTTATTAATTAGTATATGTAATGGCTCAAATAGGCAAAATGGTTTTTTCTTTCATGTAATATTTAAATTAAACGTTGAGAATAGTATCTCTTTTACATTGTAAAGCAAACAGGATTTTTAAAAAGTCAGTTTGACAATTTTAACAAAAAGCACAACAAAAATTTGTATTCAGATACTCATATTATCAATGATTTAGTCAAAAGAAATTCTAATTTAAAAAGTTATTTCAATAGGTTTTGCGGAAAAGGTGGTGTTTCATTACATAAATAAGTTCTTTAGTGGTCATTTCTGAGATTTTGGTGCACCTATCCCTGTACCCAGTGCGTATTCTATTATCCTTTACCCCACTCCCACCCTTTCCCCAGAGTCCCCAAAGTCCATTGTATCATTCTTATGTCAGTGGTTCCTCATAGCTTACTTCCTTCTTGTGAGTGAGAACATATGATGTTGATATTTGGTTTTCCATTCTCGAGGTACTTCTCTTAGCATAATAGTTTTCAATTCCATCCAAGTTGCTGCAAATGCCATTATTTCATTCCTTTTTATGTCTGAGTAGTATTCCATGGTATATATATACATACATAAATATATGGTACATATATATATCACATATATGTGTATGTATATATCACATTTTCTTTAACCATTCATTGATGAGCATTTGCGCCGGTTCTAAATTTTTGCAGTTGCAAACAGTGCTTCTATAATGTATGTGCAAGTATCTTTTTTGTATAATAATTTATTTTCCTCTGGGTAAATACCCAGTAGTGGGATTGTGGGATCAAATGATAGATCTACTTTTAATTCTTTAAAGAATCTACACATTTTTTCTATAGTGGTTGTACTAATATACATTCCCTACATTAGGGTAAAAATGTTCTCTTTTCACCAAATGTAGGCCAACATTTATTATTTTTTAAATTTTTTGTTTATGGACATTCTTGCAGGAGTGAGGTGATATCACATTATGGTTTTGGTTTGCATTTCCCCGATCATTAGTGATGTTGAGCATATTTTCATATGCTTTTTGGCAATTTGTTGGTCTTCTTTTGAGAATTTTCTATTCATGTCCTTAGCCCCCTTTTTGATAAGATTGTTTGTTTTGTGCTTGCTGATTTGTTTGAGTTCCTTGTTAATTCTGGATATTAATCGTTTGTTGGATGTATAGATTGCAAAGATTTTCTCCCACTGTGGGTTGTCTGTTTACTCTGTTGATTGTTTCTTTTGCTGTGCAGAAGTTTTTTAGTTTAATTTAGTCCCCACCTTTATTTTTGTTGAATTTACTTTGGGGTTCTTGCTCATAAAGTCACTGCCCAAGTCAATGTTTAGAAGGGTTTTTCCTAATGTTATCTTCTAGAATTTTTATGGGTTCAGATCTTAGATTTAAATCCTTGATCCATCTTGAGTTGATTTTTGTACAAGGCAAGAGGTGTAGATACAAGTTCATGCTTCTACATGTGGCTTGTCAATTATCCCAGGACCATTTGTTGAATAGGGTGTCCTTTCCCAACTTTGTTTTTGTTTGCTTTGTTGAAGATGAGTTAGCTATAAGTATTTAGGTTTATTTTTGGATTCTCTAATCTGTTCCATTGGTATATATGCCTATTTGTATACCAGTATTATGCTGTTTTTTATGACTATAACCTTATAGTATAATTTGAAGTTGATGAATGTAATGCATCCAGATTTGTTCTTTATGCTTAGTCTTGCTTTGGTTATGCAGGCTGTAGTTTTCTTTTTTTGTTGTGCCCTTTCCTGGTTTTGGTATTAGGGTAATACTTCATAGAATGATTTAGGAAGGATTCCCTCTTTCTCTATGTTTGTAATAGTGTCAATAGGATTGGTACCGACTATTTGAATATCTGATAGAATTCAGCTGTGAATCTGTCTGGTCCTAGCTTTTTTTTTTTTTAAGTTGGTAACTTTCTAATTAACATTTCTACCTTGCTGCTTATTACTTGTTTGCTCAAAGTTTCTATTTTTTCCTTTTTTAATCTAGGAGCATTGCGTATTTCCAGGAATTTAACCCTCCTCCCTATGTTTGCTGGTTTACCTGCATCAAGGTGTTCATAGTAGCCTTGAATGATCTTTTATATTTCAGCGGTATCAGTTGTTTTTGTCTCCTATTTTATTTCTAATTGAGCTTATTTGGATATTCTTTCTTTTCTTGGTTAATCTCACTAATGGTCTATTTCAATTATCTTTTCAAATAACCAGCTTTTTGTTTTATTTATCTTTTTGTTTGTTTGTTTGTTTTAATTTCATTTAGTTCTGCTCTGAGCTTGGTTATTTCTTTTCTTCTGCTAGGTTTGGATTTTGTTTGTTTTTGTTTCTCTAGTTTCTTGGTGTGTGACCTGAGATTGGATTGTCTACTTGCCTCCTTTCAATTTTTTTTTTTTTTTAAATGGAGTCTTGCTCTGTCACCCAGGCTGGAGTGTAGTGGTGCAATCTCAGCTCACTGCAACCTCTGCCTTCTGGGTTCAAGTGATTCTCCTGCCTCAGCCTCCTGAGTAGCTGGAATTACAGGCACACACCAGTGTGCCTGGCTAATTTTTGTATTTTTAGTGGAGATGGGGTTTCACCACTTTGGTCAGGCTGGTCTTGAACTCCTGACCTTGTGATCTGCCCAACTCAGCTTCCCAAAGTGCTGGAATTACAGGCATAAGCCACTGCACCTGGCCTCAAACTTTTTGATATAGGCATTTAATGCTATGAACTTTCCTCTTAGAACCACTTTTGCTGTATCCCAGAGGTTTTGATAGGCTGTGTCATTATTATCATTTAGTTCAAAAAAATTTTAGATTTCCATCTTGATTTCTTTGTTGACCCAACAATCAGTGAGAAACAGATTATTTAATTTCCATGTATTTGAATGGTTCTAAGGTGTCCTTTTATAGTTGATGTCCAATTTTATTCCATTATGATCTGAGAGAGTACTTGATATAATTCTGACATTCGTGAATTTGTTGAGACTTGTACTGTGGCCTATCATATGGTCAGTCTTGGAGAATGTTCTGTGTGCTGATGAATAGAATGTATGTTCTGCAGTTGTTAGGTAGAATGTTCTGTAAATATCTGTCAAATCTATTTATTCTAGGGTATAGTCTAAGTCTATTGTTTATTTGTTGACTTTCTGTCTTGATGACATGTCCAGAGCAGTCAGTGGAGTATTGACGTCCACCACTACTATTGTGTTGCTATCTCATTTCTTAGGTCTATTAGTAATTATTTCATAAATTTTGGAGCTCTAGTGTTAGGTGCATATATATTTAGGATTGTAATATTTTTCTGTTGGACTAGTCTTGTATTATTATACAATGTCTGTTTTTGTCTTTTTAAATGTCTGTTGCTTTAAAGTTTGTTTTGTCTGATATAAGAATTGTTAATCTTTCTGCTTTTGGTTTCCCTTTGAATGGAAACTCTTTTCTCACCTTTTTATCTTAAGTTTATATGAGTCCTTATGTGTCAGGCGAGTCTCTTGAAAACAGCAGATACTTGGTTTGGTGAGTTCTTATCCATTCTGCCATTCTACATCTTTTAAGTGAAGTATTTATGTTATTTACATTAAACAATATTATTGAGATGTGATATACTCTTCTATTCGTCCTGTTGTTTCCTTAATGCCTTGTATCTTTTTCCATTGTGTATGTGGGTTTTTTTTTTCTTGTAGATCCTATTGTTGGGAAAAGCAGCAAAGGAGAAAGGACTTACAGAGTGCCTACATAAATTGGTCATGAGTAACATGTAAACAAGGAACAACAAACTGCAGAAGCCCGCAGGAGGCCCTCTGATGAGGAAAGCCTCTCTGTGCCTCATGCTCCAGTGCAGATTGACCTAGACTCTGTTACCATAAACATTGTGCTCAAGGATGTGAAACCTCTTTATAGCACTATGACATAGCCAGACTTGTAGGTTCCTTGTAAGGCTCAAGTTTCACCAGCTGCACATAGATAATAAGTGCACATAGATAATGAAATAACCACACGTTCTTGTTTTGTGAAACTCCCAAACCACCACTGTTATCAATCCTTAGGATGACACACCAGTTCTGGCCCACTGATTCAGTTCTGGCTCACTGATTCACTCCACATCACATCATCCTCTCCCCACTATCACTCCACCCCTACCCTATAGATTAAAGTGATTGTAACCAATAAATAGAGTGGATGATCAGAGCTTGGGGCCTTCACTGTCTACTCCAAAGTAATGAGTAATGACCCCCTGGACCCACTACTTCTCTTAATCTGTCTTTTTCTCATTCCTTTGTTGCCACCAAACATGGGGTACCCAAGGGTGATGTAGGGCTTGTTCTCTATGCTTATGAGATTTGTGCTTTAATAAGATTCTAGTTTGGTGTATTTCAAGAATTTGTTTCAGGATTTAGAGCTCCTTTTAGCAGTTCTCCTCATGCTGGCTTGGTAGTGCTGAATTCTTTCAGCATTTTTTTTTTGTCTGAAAACAATTGTTATCTTTCCTTCATTTATGAAGCTTAGTTTTGCTGGATACAAAAATTTTGGCTGATTATTGTTTTACTTAAAGAGACTAAAGATAGGACCCCAGTCTCTTCTAGCTTGCAAGGTTTCTGCTGAGAAATCTGCCATTGATTTTCCTTTATAGGTTACCTGATGCTTTTGTTTCATATCTCTTAATATTCTTTCCTTTGTCTTGAATTTAGATAACCTGATGACTATGTACCTAGGCAATGACATTTTTGTCATGAATTTCCAATGTGTTCTTTTAACTTCTTTTTAATTTGAATTTCTAGATCTCTAATAAGGCCAGGGAAGGTTTCCACAATTATTCCCTCAAATATATTTTCCATACTTTTAGATTTCTTTTCTTCCTTGGGAACAACAATTATTCTTAGGTGGGTCATTTAACATAATTCCAAATTTCTTGTAGGCTTTGCTCATTTTTTAAAATTCTTTTTTCTTTGTCTTTGTCAAATTGGGTTAATTCAAAAGCCTTAACGTTGAGCTCTGAAGTTCTTTCTTCTACTTGTTTGATTCTATTGTTGAGATTTTCCAGTGTATTTTGCATTTCTCTAAGTGTGTTCTTGATTTCCAGAAGTTGTGATTGTTTTTTATTTATGCTATTTGTTTCATTGGAGATTTTTCCATTCATATCCTGTACCAGTTCTTTTTTTTTTTTTTTTTTTTCTTCAAGTTGGACTTTACCTTTCTCTGGTGCCTCCTTGATTCGCATAATAATAGACATTCTGAATTGTTTTTCTGGCAATTTAGAGATTTCATCTTGGTTTGAATCAATTGCTGATGGGCTAGTGTGATCTTTCGGGGGTGATAATGAACCTTGTTTTATCATATTATCAGAATTATTTTCTTTGTTCTTTCTCATTTGGGTAGACTATGTCAAAGGAAAGATCTGGGACTTAAGGGCTGCTGTTCAGATTCTTTTGTCCCATGGGTGCTCTTTTGATGCAGTCCTCTACCCTTTTTCCTAGGAATGGGGCTTCCTGAGAGCCATACTGCAGTGATTATTATTTCTCTTCTGGATCTGGCCACTCAGCAGAGTCTCTGGGCTCTGAAGTAGTGCTGGGGAGTGTGTGGAAGGAGTCCTGCGATCTGAGCCATCTTCAGGCCTCTCACCCATGGATACCAGGACCTAACTCTGGTGGAAGTAGCAGGGGAGTGAAGTGGATTATTTGAGGGTCCTCAGTTGTATTTTTGTTTAATGCACTGGTTTTATGTTAGTTGTCCTCTAGCTAGGAGTTGGGGCTTTGAAGAGCACATCAGCTACAGTTGTATAGGGAAGATACAAGCTTGCCCTATGGTCAAGTGGTGGGCAGGGCCATTGAGCTTCCAAGAGATTATGTCCTTTGTCTTTGGCTACCAGGGTGGGTAGAGAAAGACCCTCAGGTGGGGGCAGGGTTAGGACTGTCTGAGCTCAGACTCTTCTTGAGTGGGGCTTGCTGCTGCTGCTTTCTGAGATAGGGGTGTGGTTCCCAGGCCAATGGAGTTGTTCCCAGGGGGATTATGGCTGCCTCTGCTGTGTCACCTAGGTCACCAGGGAAAGTCAGCAGCCATGACCTCACCCTGCTCCCATGCAGCCCTCAGCCTAAAAGACCAGTCTCACACTCACCATTCCCCCAACAACAACATCAATTTTATTTTCATGCAGCCAGTGAGCAAGGCTGAGAACTTGCCCCAGATTACAAGCCTAATAGCTTAGAAAGCAAGCCAATTCACAGTTCCTTAGCTGTCCCAGAGCCTGCAGTGGCAATCTAACTCCTTCAAAGGGTCTGTGGGGTCTCTGGGCTTTCCTCTTATGTTTCTGTGGTAGTTCTTGGAGCAAAAGTTTACAATGTGGGTCTCCTTACACTGCTCTATCTGAATGGGAGTTGTTTTAAGGAAAAAATATATATATTGAAATTTTGAAATTGTATAGGCTACAGGGAGGAAAAAGCCTAAAGGGAAGTATGACTGATATGACCAGAAATTCAGTAAAATACATCTAAATGCCTCTGATAACAAAGTATCCCACAGGGCCTCTTTAATAAGCACAGGAAGGAACACCAAACTTTGAGGAAGTTAACAATTTAGTGTCAGAAAGCATATTCAAAAGGACTCCGATACGTGAGGATATTGATTCTACCAGCGGAGGCTAAGAACTAGACTCCATGGTCTTTTCAGGTCTGGAAGTTGAGACTTAGCCATTGAAGCCCAGTGGTTTGACAGTAGGGATAGATATGTAAGTTCAAGTTGAATTTGCACGTGTGCCCAGGGGCACTTCTAATTCAGCTGTAGTGTTTGTAAGTAGGTAAATGATATGAAGCAGGAAATACAAGACTGTCATATTACACAATTTCTCTCTCTCCTACACTCTCCTGTATTTGAGTGCATAGGAAAAAAAAAACAATAATGTTATCGATTTACTTAGAATATAGATCAAAAGTAAAGCTACTTTATCATTATGACTGAACCTAGATAAGAGAAAGAACATCGTTCAAGCCATAAACATAACCAAACATCTCCTTATCCAGGAAGATTGGCTGCTACCTGTGTACCACTGAAGTCAAAATACAGAAAGAAATCTAAATTTACAACATTTTATTTGAAAAACAAAAATTGCAATTTGGAGCATGCACACAGACTGGGTGATCTTCCATGTGTCTGAAGAACAAAGAGAAGTTTAGAGGTTTTATTAAAAAGAGAAATGTTATATAATATTTATAAGAAATTTAATTGGTACTAGTAAAGTTTTAGGGACCTGGCAAGCTTTGATTGGTAAGTGAAGGAAGTGGGTAAAACTAGTTTTAGAGTAGCAGCAGGAGGTCGGTGTGGTGGTGCACACCTGTAATCCCAGCACTTTGGGAGGCCGAGGCTGGTGGATCATGAGGTCAGGAGATTGAGGCCATCCTGGCCAACATGGTGAAACCCCATCTCTACTAAAAATACAAAAATTAGCTGGGCATGGTGGCACGTGCCTGTAATCCCAGTTACTCAGGAGGCTGAGGCAGGAAAATCGCTTGTACCTGGGAGATGGAGGTTGCAGTGAGCCAAGATCACGCCACTGCACTCCAGCCTGGGCAACAGAGTGAGACTCCATCTGAAAAAAAAAAAAAAAAGAATAGAGTAGCAGCAGGTTGTTTCAGTAGCTATTAGATGAAACTGACTTCCAAGTAGAGCAGTCAGCTTGCTTTAGGAGCCAGACTTGCAGAGAATTACATTCAAGGAGATCTTATGCACACTGAGTGCTTTTTTTCCCCTTGGCCTCTTGACTCTGTTTTAGTTGGATATGACAAAAAAACCCAATGTATATGATCAACTTTCACAGTACATATTACAGCTATAGCCTCAAAATACTCCTACCATGACTTAGATAATATTTACTAGTTGGTCAACCATAGAATTACCCCTGATTTCTGATTGCATTCAATCCAGAAGAATGTATCACTTTGAACTCTCTCCAAAAATTATCTAACATTAGGTCAAATCTTGTAAGTACTTTTGAACATTTCTGTCTGAGACATCACAAGATTCCCATAGTGTGTGTTCTTTCTCACTGCAATAGTCAATAAATCCAACTTTTTTTTTTTTCAATTGCAGCTCTGCATCTGGTAGTCTGGCTGGAGATCATTACACTTCTTTTGACAGTTTTTTGTTTTTTTTTTTAAGAACTACCAAATATTAAATATGCTCACATCTGAGATTTCTTCTATGCCTTTCTCTTAGGCACTTTTTTAAAATTAAAATTATCATAATGACTTAAAATAATATTGGTCTGGCTTTCTTCATAAGTCACAAGATACTAAGATTTTTTTTTCTCTCTCTCTGTATTTGCCTTGTGTTTTTTTGTATTTAAATACATAACAGGAATTCCTGTACAGTCTACAGTCTATTCTTATTATTCATGGATTCAACATTTATAAATCTACATACTAGCTAAAATTTATTTGTAACCAGTAAATCGATGCTCATGGCACTTTCACAGTTGTTTGCAACTATGCAGCACACCAAACATTCAAGTCACCTGACAGGCATCTTTCTGGATGAGGTTTAATAAGGTGATTTCCTGAGTTATTGTTTCAGCTCTCAGATTATAAACAGTTATCCTTTTGGTAATCTTCTTAGTGCTACATTTCTTCTCATTTTTATGCTTTTTATTGGTAATTATTCCAATTAAAATGGCTTCTAAGCATAGTTCTGAGATGCTGTCTAGTACTTCTAAACACATAAAGGCTACAAGGTACCTTATGGGGAAAACATGTGTGTTGAATAACCTTCATTCAGGCATGAATGATATGCTGTGGGCCATGAACTTTCATGTTAATAAATCAGCAATATATATTAAATGAGGTACCTTTAAAAGACACACACATAACACAAGTCTATAGTGATACAAATGTTGTGACCAGAGGCTCATGGGGACCTAACCTTGTATTTCCTTTAGGAGCAATGCTTTGTATAATTTAATTTAGTGTGTGTGACAGCTTTATAGAATATAACTGCTATAAATGATAAGAATTGTCTCTATTCCTAATTGTAAAAGCACTAAGAAGTTCTAGTAACTATCTGAGTAAATATTTGGAAAATTATTACAAAAACTTAATATATGTATATATAAATATTTGACATAAACAAAACACCTTAAACTATAAGAAGACAATAAAATCATCAATACATAAGTAGAACAAGCATATAAATAAACAATTGATGGAAAGAAGATATGAAAATTGAAAACAAATATGTAGAAATACTTTTATCTGTATTAATAACAAAAGAGAAACAAATTAGAGAGCGTTTGGATAACATTTTAAAGTGAGTTCCTTTTTAATGATTGAAACTAATGCTATGCAGTCTGTTTTAAAATTGTACAATATTTGCTGGTGATGGAACCAGAAATTGTTTTACAACATTTTTGAATTCATTTGGTATTATGTGGAAAATTTTTTAAATGTTCACTTCTTTTGATCTAATTTCCATATTTCTAAGACTGTAGTGTACAAAACTATAAAAGTGAGGTAGAGAAGTTTCTAACTTAAGATGCTCATCATTATTTTAAGCACTATAAAATTTAATATTTAAAAATTGCTTTAAAAATAATGATTAATAAGCATATTACATAATTTTTAAATCTCTAAAATAATTTGAAAGTTCTGAAAATATGAAAATGCTTATGAGAAAATATTAAGTGATAAAATCATGGTACATGATGGCAGATATTCTATAAGGCAATATAGTCATTCATATATATATATATATATATACATGAAAATCATTATTTTAGTATATTTGGAATAAGAAAACTTAAATTGAAAGTTGATTTGATAGTGTAATCACATTTGCTCTTGCTCAATTGTCATTTCAAGACTGGATCTTTAAACCAAACCAAGAAATAATGAAAAATGACAGTTGACTTTGTTGACCAAACACAAGTGAACATGATTTTTTACTTCTGGATATGGTAGTGTAGTTGTGTCAACTCAAACATTTTGCTTGAGAATTACTGTGAAAATTGACTAAAATATTACAAAATTAAAAATTATAAATTTGAAGTTACTATAGGGTAACCAAGACAGGGCATGGAAGCCAAGATTTGACAATTAAACACATCAAGGCGAACTTGTCTTTTGTTTTTCCTCACAGAGTATTTGTTGATATGCTACACAGTGCTTTGATACTAAACAGAAATAAATAAAATTTTGAAACAAATATTGATGTTCAGGGATGCATTAATAATAAAGGCTCACAATCCTGGAGTAAAAGGAATCACAAAGAACACTGATATTCAGCATGGCCTTAGTCCACAGGAAATTGTTGAATTCTAACTTGTGTAGGAGCTGGAAGTTGAGGATGTGGGGACAGGATCAATGAATTGTGGGAAACAAACAGAAAGGAGAATAGGGCTTCACTTGGAGAATGGATACTGAAACATCTCAGGTATTTAATTGAGACCTATGGGAAACTATCTTCTAGGGAAATTGATAACTGCTAATAGAGTAATATTTACAAACTTTAAATTTATCTTCATACCATCTCAATCTGTTTGGATAAATATCATCTGCCCCTACTCTAACTGTAGAGAAAATTTCTATTAAAAAAATGTTTAACTTCTGGAGAAAGGCAACATCATTCAGAATCTCTATAACTTATCATAAAAATGTCCAACATTCAATAAAATCTTACAAAACTTGACAGAAGACATGAACTGAAAATAAATAAGTAAATAATAAAAAGAAAATAATATAAACAGATCCACAAGTAATCTTGATATTAGTTATCAGAGACCTATAAAATAATTTTAATTAATATGTTTTTTAAAAGAGATGACAGTTGACACTTTTATGAAAGTTGATATTTATAAAGAATCATAATGAAATGAGAATTCTAAAAATCACTGAATTAATAGTTGAAGTTAAGAACTTAACATATCGGTTTAACAGCATATTATGTTAGTAGGATAGAGAGTTAAATAGTAGAACTGTAGAAAATTTACAGAATTAAAAACAGAGACAAAAATGAATGGAAATAAAGCACAAAAAGAATGTAAGACACATTTAGAAATGTGAAAATTTTGGAATAAAATATAAGTAGCTCTACGGAGGAGACAGTAGAGAAATAATTTGAAAAAAATACACTTAAAAGATTTTAAAATGCATCAAGCCCCTACAGATGCCAAAAAGAATAAATACACAACACACACTTGCTCACACACAAACCCTAAACACCTACAGTAAAACAACAAAAAGCAAACATAAAGAGAAATATTCAAAGTGACCTAAATGAAAGTAAAAGACACATGACTTTCAAAGAAGTAAATATTAGACTGACAGCTGACTTTATAATGAGAATGACAAAAGAAGATTATGTAATAGCGTGTTTAAAATCTTGAAAGAAGATAGAAGTAAATATCTGATAAATTTGTTCTTTGCAAATGATGTTATAATAAAGAGATTTCAAACCAAAAAATAAAAGTTTTCTCTCCAGCGGCCCTTCATAAAACAAGTTGTTAAGGCATAAATAAAGGCATCCTGGAAGGACATATAAGAAGAAGGAATGAAGAATTCTATAATATATAAATAAGTGATTAAATATAAATGAATATTGACAGTTTATAAATTAGCAATATTTTTAGAAGTATTAAATGCATATAATATTAAATTATCATTAGTAGCCAATATGTGGAAGATAATTTTAAATTTAAACCATGGTAAAAAATCACTTTTGTTCATTAGAATGATTAAAATGAAAAATAAAAAAATAAAAAACAAAAATACAATAGCAAGTGTTGGTTAGGGTTTGGAGCTAGGGGATCCTTCGCATAATGCTGATCACAGTACAAATTGCTATACTAGTTTCTAAAACTGTTAGTGTTAACTGATAGTGAGTTTATGTTTATCCTGTGACCCAGAAATTTCACTTCAAGATCCATGCCAACAGAAGAACATAAATGTATATATGTACTAATCAATATGTGAAGGAATCCCCAGAGCAGTATTTAAAACACTCCAAATTCAAATGATTACTATCAATGTTAGAATGAATTAAATGAATTAAAGGATTAAATATGTGATCTATTCCTTCAGAATGCCACAATAAATGTTTACAAAATACTGCTACAGGAACTAGATGTACATATCTCTCAAACATAATGTTAAAAAAAAAGAAACAAAACATAAAAAAGGATACTTCATATGAAATTATTTAGGTAATATTTCTTAAAAATATAAAGAGTACAACTAATCTCTGGTGACAGAAGTCAGAGTAGAGAATATATTTTTGGGAACATAGAGGGCACATGGGGTGTTTCTGGGTACTTGGTGATGTTGACACATTGATTGGTGTGATGCCTACTAGGTGTGTTTGCAGGGTAAAATGTATTGACTTATAAGATTTGTGTACTTTTCTTCTTTAAACTTTAATATAAAAATGTTACATAAAAGTACACTGGCATAATATTGTGATTAAATAACTTTATATGCTCCAGTTAAATATTTTATAAAAAATAAAACATTATTCTCTCTTCCTTCTCTTATTACTTCCCCCACACCTGGAAGGCAACTATTATTTTTTTTAAATGAAATAATCAGAAATAATTGCATGAGGCCAATGTATAAGATATATGCAAGAGCAGGAAGAACATATCTACTTCTCTTTAAAAAAAATGATTTAAAATTATGTCAATTTGAAGTCAGAAAACATGTTGTAAATGTAGATCTTCCTTTAACTTGTTGCATGATATTGGGAGACCAATCACTATTACTCGTTTTTAATTTGTAAAATGTAGATTAGTACTATGAAATTGCATAGTTCTCCTCTTGCTTTAAAACTTTAACATTAACATCTTCCATATGATTATGTGACAATACTTGTTTAAGAAACATGTTATATATCAAATTTCATAAGCATGTAGTTGAGAATTCAAGCATAAAACATAGTGTCACTACACAGTGATTAATAATATTAAGACTCATCATTGATAACAAATATTGCATTTACATGTAATACCTCAATTGTGAGGAATTTAAACTATTTTAGAAAAAAATCATGCTATGCAACAAGAAACTATTATACTGTTTTGAGATGCCAATAATTTGCTTTATAAAATTGCCTTTAACCATTTTGCCTCGGTCTACGTTTAAGTTGATGAACCATGTTACAAAACACAAGAGACAGCCACATTCCTTTAAAGGCAGATGGTAATTGTCAATTAGTAATTGAGAACATGCTATTCTACTTGGAAACTAGGGAATACACTTTTCAAATGAAAGGCAGAACTTAAGCAAGTGAGGAAAAAAGAGAAATGTCTCTGTGAAATCTAATGCCAACAAATGAAATTTAGCTGCATAAGTTAAATTTTAAAATATTGGCGGTAAGGGAAAATTGATTTTTTTTAACCAGGATAAAAATTAATTTTTAAAAATTTGTCAGTCTGAGTGTTGTCCCAGACTATTACTCCAATCATGACCTTGCATTATCATAATGTTTCATTTATAAAATTACATTTTAAATCAGTTAGCTTTAGTTTCTCATTAATCAAAAGGCAGCCTATGTAACCATGAAAATGGAGTGTGCTATCCCACATAGACCTGAAAAGCTGTAACGTTCAACTATGACTGCTTGCTGAATTGTTCTGTAACATTCCAAGGAAAGTTGAGATATCCTTTACAGGAACTCCACAAGGTCTGGAATTTTAACCTACTTACAAACTAACAGGCTAGACTGTCACTGTCTCATGGGTGCTGGCAGAAGGCAGGACACTACTGGGTCAGGGGCAAAGGACTTTATTACTCAAGGTGGAGAAAACAGCATAGCCTTCATGTTGTGGACACCATTATCCTTGGGCCCCCTAAGTCCCAGTAGGGGAACACAGATTGGCCTAGATGATGGCCTGCACCTGTAATGGGCTATATTGCAGGAGGAAAATGCTTAGCTTGGAATGTTTTATAGGAAGTAAAAGCAAAGCTGCCTTTTATTTTGAGAAGAATTATTACTTCATCCCTGATCATTGTTGGCTGTAAACCCAACTCCAGAGAATGTATTTCTGGCATATGCAGCAGGAATGTGCAGGGATGCTCAGAGCCCATGGCCTCTTCCTACAATTGTTTGGAAATCTCACAGCATGATGAGCTTAACTTTGTTGTTGTAGTCTTTGCATTGTATTGTCAGTTAAAAATGTATATTGACTTTTTTTCTTCCAACTATACTGTAAAAATACTGAGAGAATCATTCATGCTTATGACCTTAGCATCTATGAACACTGACATCAACTCAGTGTTTTCTCTGCTTCTTTAGTGATGCATAATGAATCATCCCAAATTTAATAGTTTAAACCAACAATAATGTTATTAACTGCCATGATTTCTATGGGTCAGGTAATAAAAAAAGAGCTTGTCTGAGCAGTTCTGGCTCAGGATCTCTCACATGGTTGCAGATACATGGCTGCTACAGCTAGAACTCAGGAAGATTGGAGAAGATGGGGTTTGGGAGCTGCCTGGGTATTTTTATCATTTCATATAGTTATCATGGCTTTCACATGTCGTCTCTCCTCATGAGTAAATTTGCAGTTTTAAATTCTTTGAGGTGCTTAGATACAGAGCTCTAAAGGTGAATATTCCAGAAAGTAATACAGAGAAATACCTTTTCTCTGTTAGCTTGCTTTAGGAATTTCTTCCTCTTTGGTCAGCAGCCTACTCAGATACAACAGAGAGAAAATAGGACTCATCTCACTATGGCAGGAGTGTCAAGATTACATTTTAAGATGGAATGAGAGGTATTGTCATGGCTATATTTTGAAAATGCAAATGGCTACTACATTGTTTTATACATTATTGCTGAATGAGAAGAAAATAGAAAAAGGAAGGATAGAAACAAGAAATAAAGAGAAAAAGGGAAGGAAGAAAGAGAGAACAACCTAAAGTAACATAGCAATATAACAACCTAAATATCATAGAATACAATTATAGTAACAAGGCAAATCTGTAAAACCTACAGAGATCTTATTATGTATGCATACATTTAATTATTTTATTCATATGTTAGAGTTTTGATTGTCAAATAAGTTTATATCAAATGAACTACTGGATGGATAATTGGAAAAATATTGAAATTTTATTGAGATCTGGTTGGGTGCTTTAAACATAAAAGTAAGATGTATTTCTTAATTTGAACACAAATTTGTACATCTTAATACTGTTATTATGTTTTACTTTTATTGTTAATAGTATAGCATTATTTTGTTCTTACCTAACGCTTATTGACACCAAATAGTAGTTTGAGCAAAACAAAAATAGCCAATTTATTAGAAGCACAGATAGAAATAAGGAAGTAACTAAAATAGGTCCACACAAACTTAAATTTCAGTTGGTCAGTAGGTTAGGTATTTTCTCTTATGCTAGAAAGGATTCTAGTGATTCCAATTGCTTTATTCTGAACAAAGGGGTGTGTGGATTTTCTAATACATTTTTTGAGTACTTGGAAAACATTAAAGAGCTGTAACTTAAAACAGATACTATGTCTTACAGCATTGTTGGTCAATGGGCTTTTAGTCACTTTTCCTTTGCCCTTTGCATCATTTCTTGAAGAGTTTCTGCCATTGTAAGCTGATAGGCAATTTACTTACATGTAATGTGACTCTTCCACTTGGCCCTAAAATTGTAAACTTCTTTGAACATTACCAGTTAACTTCCTGGGTGGGCGTGAATGACAGGTCTGCAGATAAAGGAGGTCATGCCATGTGGAAATGATGTGCTTCTGCTATGCAGTCCTTGATGCCGCGTCTGCCTATTAATTGTGCTTTTTGTCTTTATTGCTAAGGGTGGGACCCTCTGTATTTGAGGAAATAATACACTTATGCTACAATTATACATTTATTTTTCAAGTATAGTATGTTCCCTTTATATGCAAACATTTAAAATTATTTCAGTTTTCAGTCAGCACATTATCTTTTTATCTAATCAAATATATTCTTTTATCCAAATATTTACTTAATTCTATAAAAATACCATTTTCTCCTTCCTCTTCCAATCAGTTTCATACTCCCTACATTCACAGATGTGTTAATAATTGAAAATATTTTTCTGATTCAGATTTTTTTTCTTAAGGTGGAGTTTTGCTTTAAAGTGTATCTTGGTATCACTGTTATTCTTCAGGCAGTATTCTTCATGTAGTATCACAATACTAATTTTGACATCCAGTAGCAAAACCCTAACTATTTCTATCTTCACTCTGTGTTTCAGCCAAATTGGACTTCTTTATTCTCGGAAGCTGTTATTTTCTCTTCTGCATCAAGATATTCAAGAAAGTTATTTCCTTATTCGGGAGAAATTTTCATCCCTCTGATTCTCACTGGTACCTGAATAAATTCTTCTCTTATTCCAGATCTCCTTCTAAACAAAATTTCTTCTGTGAAGGTTGACATAACTGGCTGGTTTCTATTATATGATTCCATAGAAATTCAAAGACCCTCTCAAAGTCTCTGTCTTTCTTATCTCTTTTTTTTCCTTTCATTCTCCCCCTCTCTCTACTTAAACGCACATACATGCAGGCAGATCACCACTTATTTAATTGACTATCTTTTATAGTAGACTATAAGCTCAATAAGGACAGAGGCCAAGTTTACCTCATCACTATTTAACCACTAAGACCTTACACAGTGCCTAGCCTATTGTAAATATCAAATAAACAATGAATAAATTCATTTTGATTTCTGAGGAATTGTATTAGTCCCTATTCTTAGTCTGTATCATCCCTTTGAAAAAAGTCTTTGGGAAAGAAAGGAAAGAGGAGCTGAGTAAATACAAACGGAAAGTGGAGAAAGAAAGATGTCAGCAGGAAAGTAGAAATGAGAAATTTTGAAGCAGAGTACACAGTGGTGCATTCCCAATATAATGGAAAGGAGCTCTAATTGGAGTGATCAAAAGGAATGTTCAATTTCTGATATACAGGCAACTGTCTTCTATCTAAAATTTTATAAAATTCTTTGATACAAAATGGAGACTTGAAAACTCAAAAGGAAATAATCAGTTACACCTCAGACAAAAAAAAATTCTTTGATACAAAAGAATTTTATAAATTCTTCGATAACAAAGGATGGCTATTATTTGCATTATAAAAGGCAGAGATGATAATTCATTTTAATGAATAACCTTAATTAATGTAACTTTAATAAGATCAATACCAAAGATATTTATAGTTTTAAATTTCTTAATGTGCTTTGACACATATTAGCTAGTTTGTCTTCCTAGATAAGTTTGAATGGGTTTTGTGACAACCACACATTCACCCATCTAAACCCAAAGAATGCGCTTGGAGACATAAAGGACAGAGGAAATGAGACTTTTAATGGTGGTCTTGCAAGATCGGGTGTCTGGCAGGCAGGCACACTGGTGGCAGTTACAGCAGGTAATTTATCTCCTAACATGCAAGTCCCTCCTAGTTCCACATTGGTCGAGTATCATGGGAATACAATCTTGCCAGATGTTTCATCTTCTCCCTTATAAGATTATACCCTGTCCCCTTCCCTGCTTAAGATTGATTTCACAAAAATGAAACTTTCTTTCCTTTTATGGGTTGATCCCTCTACATTTGGTTTGCTTATTGTGACCTTCTAGGTGCATGAGCCGTGTGGTTTGTTACATCCGCAGGCTGACTGCCAGTATTTACATTTATCACGCCTTGATAATGGACCATGAAAATATTTCACATTTTTTACCTGTGTGATAGGTGTGAAGAGAGTCTCTGAAAGTGAATCCAACTTGTCCTTGTGGAGATGCCTGACCTCCAAAATCCATCCTCTTGCTCCTGTTACCATTTTCCCCTGCTTAACTCAACTATGCACCTTGTTTCAAGCAGTAGCTTCCACTTGCTTCTTGCTCACTCTATGTCTTCCAAAGTGTTCTTCTAAATTTAAAATTTATCATAACACCAGATTTAAATCTTTCTGTGACTTCCTATTACACACAGCAAAAGATTGAGTATAATTTGTTGCATGTCTTACATTCCTTTTTCCATTATGCCACCTTCTTCTCTCTACACTTTTGATTATTTATAGGTGCTTGAAAATGACCTTCTCTCTCATTCCTCTGGGCCTTTATACAGGTTTCTGCTATCTAGCATGACTTTCTCCCACATTTTGCACTTGATTAAATGCTACTTATGTTCAACCACACAGTTCAAGCATCAGCTCAGTAGTCTTTTTTTTAACCCCTGTAACTGTATTGGTTACCTCTATTTCTCTAATTTTCCAAAATGTTTATTATATCTTGTATTGTAATATGATCTTGTGTTTCTTAACAGTGGGGTTAGGTTCTGAGAAATGCAACGTTAGGCAATTTTATTCTTGTACAAACATCATAGAGTGTACTTACACAAACCTGATGGTACAGCCTACTACATATCTAGGTTATATAGTATAGCTATTGTTTCTAGGTTAAAAACCTGTACAGAATGTACTAAATGCTGTAGGCAGTTGTAACACAATGGTGTTTGTGTTACATAGAAAAAGTAGAGTAAAAATATAATATAAAAAAAAAATGGCATACCGGTTTAGGGCACTTACCATGAACGAAGTTTGCAGGATTGAAAGTTTCTCTAGGTAAATCAGTGAGTCACTGGTGAGTGAATGTGAAGGTCTAGGACATTATTGTACCCTACTGTAGACCTTATAAACATTGCACATTTAATCTACATTTAACTTTAGCTGACGGTAACTTTTTACTTTCTAAACTGTTAAACATTTTGAACTTTTTGATTCCTTTGTAATAACACTTAGCTTAAAACACAATCACACTGTATAGATATATAAAAATACTTCTTTTTTATATCCTTATTCTACAAATTTTTTTCTATTTAAAAAATTTTCAATTTGTTTTTCTTTTTAAACTTCTTTGTTAAAAACTTAAACACAAACATATTAGCCTAGACCTACACAGGGTCAGGTTCATCAACATCACTGTCTTCCACCTCCATGGCTTGTCCCACTGAAAGGTCTTAAGAAGCAGTAACACACATTTAGCTGTCATCTTCTATGATAATGCCTTCTTCTGGAACATCTCCTAACAAACCTGCCTGGGTTAATTTGTGTGATTTATACTATAGTAAAATAGTAGATTATTCTATAAAACATAGAATAGTAAAATCACCTACAAATATGTGTATACACATATATATGCACACATACATATATGTTAACCATTATATATAGACAAGAATATACATATGTTTATATACATACAGGTGTGTATATATGCATAGATATAGCTAGATAGATGATAAATAGGATAGATAGATAGATCGATAGATAGATAGATAGATAGATAATTACCTAGAGCACAGTAATCACCTAAATGGAATCCAGTTGTGGTTTGCAGTAACAACTCTCTTAAAGAGAAAAGGTTAAGCTGAGTAGATAACTTCAAATTGGTCAATGGATTGTGTATAATCTAAAATCCGAGAAATCTTACTAGAGTATATCAACATATGGAGTACAGAAGTGAAGAAAGAGACAATAGTAAAATCATCTATAAAATATATTACTCTTACAAAGAAGGTGAAACAATTATGAGATGAAATGCAAACCACTTTTTAACTAGTAGTTTCCAAAAATCAGAGTTTGAATGTATGCATACTTTACATATTTACTTTGTTTCACTTATTTTAGTTTTTATCTTTATAAAATTTTTAGCCTAATTCATTTGGCACTTTGTAGTTTTCTAAATATTACAGCCTGTTGTTAAACTACTTTATTCTATTTTCTTTACTAATGACTACATTACAATGTGTATTTTTTCTTCTGAGTACAGATTTTACTATGTCATTATTTTATATGAAATAGCAATTTTATTACTCCTTATATGGTTTGATATTTCATATTTGATTTTCTTTTTGATCTTCCTAGTTCTATAATTCCCAAACCTTCAAGATCTTCTGGCTACCTTTTACTAATTATCAACATTCTATAAGAATTTGGATAATAAAATCTTGTGTATTAGTCCATGCGATGATGATAAATACACACCTAAGACTGGGCAATTTACAAAGAAGGAGGTTTATTGGACTTACAGTTCCATGTGGCTAGGGAGGCCTCACAATCATGGAGGAAGGTGAAAGGCATGTCTCACATGATGGTAGACAAGAGAAGAGAGAGAAACAAAAGCAGAAACACCGGATAAACCCATCAGATGTCATGAGACTTATTAACTGTCTCGAGAATAGCACAGGAAAGACCGGTCCTCATGATTCAGTTACCTCCCCACTGGGTCCCTCCCACACTTTGATTTAAAATTTATATTATGACAAAATTTTCTCTGTGGTCAATGCAATAGTCCTGGTTCTCCAGAGACACGGAACAAACAGGATGTTTATATGTGCGTATGTGCTTGTGTGTAAGCTTCTCTGGATAACCCTTAATACATCACAGATACTATGCATGTGTGTGTGTATCTATCTACATCTGTATCATCTATATCTGTATCTATGTCTATGTATTTCTATAGTTTGAATGTATTTTCTTCTCCAAAATTGATGTTAAAAATGTTGAAATAAAATCCCCAATGCAATAATTTGGAAACTGTAGCTTTGGGAAGTGATTGAGACAATAGAGCTCTGCTCTAATGAATTAAATTAGGTGCCCTTATAAGAGGACTTAATGAAGGAAGTTTGCACCTTTTGCGTTTCCACCTTCTACTTTGTGAGGACACAACATTTCTCCCCTGTGGAGGAGGCAGAAATCAAGGCACCATTTTGGAACCAGAGGCTCGACTCTTACCAGATAACTGTACTTACTGGAACCTTGATCTTGGACTTTCAGAACCATGATAAGTAAATTTTTGTTCTTTAAAAATAAGCCAGTCTCAACTATTTTGCTGTAGGAGCACAAATGGACTAAAACAGTGTGTGTGTGTGTGTTCATGTGTATACATATATACACATATGTATTTATATACATATATATAGTCAGCCTTCCATATCTTTGAGTTCCTCATTTGTGGGTACAACCACCGTGTGGATCAGAAATATTTGAAAAATAAAACAGTATTTGAACTGAATATGTACAGAATTTTTTTCTTGTTATGATTCCCTAGACAATGTAATATAGCAACTATTTACATAACATTTGCATTATGTTGTATATTATAAGTAATCTAGAGATGATTTAACATATACAGGACATTGTGCATTAGTCACATTCAAATACTATGCAATTTTATATCAGTGACTTGGGAATATATGCATTTTGGTATCCAAGGAAGGTTCTAGAACCAATCTTTTAATTCCCAATGAATACACTCTCTCTCTCTCTCTCTCTCTTTCAAGCACACACACACACACACACACACACACACACACACGGCAGAGAGACAGAGAGAGAGAGAGAGAGTGCTTTTATTCTGTTATTGATTGGGGGATTTTATTGTACTTTTCTATTTTATTAATGGCTACGTTCTCTTATTTTTTCCTGCATATATTTATCTTATTTTCTAAGAAAAAATATATTTTTCATACTCTGATCCCAACTAATTTTTACATCTAAAATTCTGAAAATCCTTTAGAATAGTCTTCTTTTTAATAAGCTCTACAGTATCAAAGTATGCTAAATTTTCCTTAGTTACAATGGCAGTTTTAATTAACAGTAATTACTAATGGCAGTTTTAATTAACAGTAATTAATACTATTTCTTGTGTAGCAAACATTTTTTTTCCCAAGAGTTATTCAGTATTGTATAGTCTCTTTATTAATATAACTAAATTATGTATATGCTTATTTATTGCTCACCATTGATTTTTTCCTCTTCATGCTCCTTTTCTTGTGGCTCTTTTCTGGTTATTTTGTTGCTCTTTTAACAGTCCTTTGTCAAGTATTTTTCTCAGGTAGAAGAGCAAGTGATATATTTCTTTGCATATGCATTACCTTCTTTCACATGTCAAATGAATGACATCATTGTTAGATACAGGGCTCTGCAAAGCAGTCTTTTCTTCAGTAGCTATAAACATAGTTTGCAGAATTTGTTGCATAATTTCCAAACCATCAAGAGTTTCTGGATGGTACACTCCTGCAGTCCCAGCTACTCAGGAGGTTGAGGCAGGAGAATCACTTGAATCCGGAAGGCAGAGTTTGCAGTGAACCAAGACTGTGCTATTGCACTCTAGCCTGCGGGACAGAGTGAAATTCCATCTCAAAAAATAAAAAATAAGATAAAATTCTCTTGAAATTTGGATAACAAAATCTGTGATTTAAAATTTATATCAAGATTCTCTTTGTGGTCAGTGTATTGGTTCTTCCAATATTGGTAAAGAGAAACATAATTTATTAATTAATTTTTTTCTCAGTGGGAGTCTTTAAAATTTTCTTTTATTTTTTTAATTTTCCATGTTAACATTGTTCTCTTATAAATACTACCCAGAATAATATCTATTTGCATATTCAGATCATTTATTTTAAGGACATTATTTTTCTTTCATCAGAAAACTTTACTTATTTATATATTATAGTAATTAATCTATTTATTTATTTCAGCTCTTATTATTTTATAGTGTATCACCTGGATTCATCTGTCATTTCTCTCATTTATTTCTTCCACAATTCCCCTATCTTTAATTTTTTTTTTCCTTTGTGTTTCTAAGTATTGCTTTTACTTGATGTTCGAAACCTCCAATTTAGGCTCAACTGTAATTACTCTCTAAAAGCCACCAAATATTTTAATAGAAAAAAGCAAATTTAAAAAAAAATATATATATATGTATGTATACCTAAAGATTTACATTCTGTATGCATACAATTCTACATATATGAATATTGTAATTTGTGTTTAAAGAAAATTTTATGATACATACTTTTTTGGATTTTGCTTTTTTCCCTTGATATTTCCATATGAAAAACATTATAAATCTTACAAGTCAACTAATACAGATCTTTTAGAAAATTTTGTTTAGTGTTACATAAAGTTTTTTTATTTTGATACACTTCAATATGTTGAACTGATCGTCTGGCATGAATGTTTATCAATTTTGATACTTTTTAAATAAGAAAATGTCAGTCGGGTAAAGTTCAGAAATAGGTTGGAAGTCCATCAAATATTTCTTCTAAACACATTATTAGGCAGTTAGAACATTGCATTTAAACACCTATATAAAAATGTCCTCCTTGAATCTTCTGATCCGTAGTCAGACGCGTTATCCATTGCGCCACTGTTCTTCACATGTACCCCCAAACCTAAAATGCAATAAAAAATAAAAATAAATTAAAAAAAATGTCCTCCTTACTGTCTTTATAGTTGTACAAAACTGATCATGTCAAAATTATCTGCTTTTATAGTGTGAGAACACCATCTCCAAATCAAGAAAAAAATCAAGGTTCAGGTTATATAATTTGCACTGGAAAACTGAGGAGACCCTGAAACCTCTGAAACCAAGGAAGAGTCAATGGACATCAAAATTCATACATGGAAATTATGATTAAAATCATAAGTTGTAAAAATGAAGATCCAAGAAGACAAAACACAAATTTGTCTAATGCTTGAGTTTATATGTTCTTGAAGGGAATTATTAAATATACTCATCAATATCAGTTGTGGACTCTGCACTCCTTCATTCTTATTCTTAAATTGGTCAGATGCCAGCTATGCTGGAGATAAGTGCAAGTAATGTCAGACCTAAGCATTCAATTTTCTGTTCAATTTTATTAGGTTACCATTTTCATTACATTTGAGTAGAGGCTTTTGCCAGTGTCAACCATGAATTAAAGAGCAAAAGCTTTTCAATTTTCTTAAAACATGACTCAATACAACACAAAATTAGAAGTAACACTAGTCTTATTTTGACTTTGTCACATAATTTTTGTTACTTGAAGTATGGAACATTTTTATCACAGCCATTACGTGATATCACAATTATGAGACTAGGGCTGTATATGTCAGTCTGCATGTGAGCATGTGTATAAGTATCTTTATCTGTATTTCATAAGTAAGGGATATCAGGAAATATAAATAGCAATAATATTGTTTGACCATCTTTCTGAACATAATTAAATTATTGTTTACTCCTTAATGGACTTGAAAATTTTATAAGTATATATTAAATGGTCTATTTTTTATTTAAAATATCTAAATTTGTCTCAAGCTTTAATATAATAGATTTTTATGTCATTTCTCTTCTACTTCAAAAGCGTGAGTTCAAAAATGAATAGAATAAAATTATACGTCTTTGGGTCTATAAAGAATTTAGAAAGCATTAGAGGCTATATCTAGATGAACATCATTTAATATTTAATGTTAAAAATATTTAAAACAAGATAAAATAAATCTTACTAACTAAGCACCTGGAATTGAGAAGTCATAATAATGTCTCAAATTATGAGCTTGTATTAAAGAGATACTTGAATTCAAACTCTGCCATTTATAAACAAATCTATCTTGGGGAAATTATTGATTAATTAGTTGTTCTGTTTCTACATACCAGAAATTATATAGGTGCTACCTACCAAAAAAGGTTGTTGCAACAAAACAATTTATAATAATACTTGACAAACAGAAGATGCTCAGTGAATTTAATAATCTTATGTTTGCATCCTGTTCCAAATAGAAGAAATACTCACACTTTAATGTACACAGTACGATGGTTTTTACCTGGAATTTTATAGACAAGTTTTCATTACTTCCTTTAATTAAACCAGTTTGAACTAAACTCAACCTTGATATTTTATTATCTATGAATAAAAGTGTTTATTAAGCAAAATTAATAAGGTAAATGTAATATTAGGATTCTTCTCTAAGTGAAGAAATATTGAAATATTAATTATTATATTCTAGGCTTGGAAGTATCCTTAGAGAGCAAGTATCTGTCTACTATATTTTATGGTTGAAGAAATAATGGTAAAATGATTTTTCCTAAATTATTTCCCTAAATCATTCTTATATATTTATGAATTTTGTGTAACTGTAGGTAAATCTTTTGGCTCTGTAAGATAAAAAGAAAAAGAGATAATTTAGAAGACTACAATGAAGCTCAAAAATGGTATAGTATTTTAATGTGCCTTAAAAATCTTAAGTCACAAAATGAATATATTGTTATTATTTAAATGATAGGTTCCCCTGCTAGGTAAATTCTCCACTAGTTTAGTAGACTAGCTGCTTACTTAAACTTGAAATAAGCATTAAATCTTTGCCAATGCTCTGTATGCTCATGATATAAATAGGTTAACGATGGCCTCTTTATAGTGCCCCATCATAGAAAGAGTAGTATGATGGTAGTTCAAGAGAAAGAAGGCAACCTCCTACCTAAATCAATAAATCAAGCTTGTATTTTTTTGAATATCAGAAAGAATCAGACTGTAAAATACATGATATAAATTTCTTATGTGTTTATTTTTGAGACACAGTCTCACTCTGCTGCCCAGGCTGGAGTGCAGTGGCATGATCTTGGCTCACGGCAACTTCTACCTCCTGGCTTCAAGCGATGCTTCTGCCTCAGCCCCCTGAGTAGCTGGGACAACAGGCGCGCTCCACCATTTCCGGCTAATTTTTGTATTTTTAGTAGAGACAGAGAGTCACCATATTGGCCAGACTGGTCTCGAACTCCTCACCTCGTAATCTGCCTGTCTCAGCCTACCAAAGTGCTGGGATTACTGGCGTGAGACACTGCCGCCCAGCTGATGATATAAATTTATTTTCATTGCATGTGGCTCCTCACATTACCTCCCTTAGAAATCTTCCTTAATGTACCTTCTCATCCTTTAGTCTTTGTTAAGTTCCTTTCCTATGTTTTCTATTGATTACTGGTCTATTAATTACCTATCACTATTAGTTTCCATTGATATAGCTACTAAATTTAAAAGTAACATATTCTCATGCTATTCTCTCTCACTAATTGTTAAATTCCATGAAGTAAATGATTATATCGTTTATCTTTTGGTTCTTCTTGTCTGTTACATTTCCTTTTGCTTCTTACATATTTTTCTTCCTTTCTCTTTCTTTTTTTTTTTCTGAGAGAGTCTCGCTCTGTCGTTAGGCACCAGGCTGGAGTGCAGTGGCATGATCTCGGCTCACTGCAACCTCTGCCTCCCAGGTTCAAGCAATTCTCCTGCCTCAGCCTCCCGGGTAGCCAGGACTACAGGTGCACGCCACCACGCCCAGCTTATTTTTTTTTTTTTTTTGTATTTTTAGTAGAGATGGGGTTTCGCCATGTTGGCCAGGATGGTCTCGATCTCTTGACCTCGTGATCCGCCCGCCTCGGCCTCCCAAAGTGCTGGGATTACAGGCCTTTCTCTTTCTTTTTTAATGTATGAGCGAATGAGCTGGTTTTCTTTACTTTTTCCTTTTCAAAATTAATTTGAGTTTCATTCATTAGACTAATTCTATACAAATACTCAAGTATCAGACAATTGGGAAAGCACCAGTTGCCTGATAGTGAGGGTAGGTGAGTAAAAATTATATCAAAGTACAATAATTTTTAAAGAAAATTAAACTTAATTTGAAGTTACAAGGTTGAAAAATCTTGGCTTTTAGTAGAGAGCTTAGTATCAGGCTATGAGTTAATACTGACCATGATTTAGTAATTGAATCACTATCTAGAACAATTTATAGTCAGAAACTATGAAGAAAAGTAAATTTTTTTCTTCCGGATTATTACAGCTGTCTTTTGACAAGTCTCCTTGACTGAATTATTTAAAAGCTTTTTCATCTTCCCGAAAGTTAACTTTTCAAAACATGAGTCACATAATTTTTCCTCTCAGTAACCTTTTATAACTTACAATTGGTTAGAGAATAAAGCCCACTAAAAACTTTCTACAGCCTTCCTTCCCAGTTTTGATTCATTACATAATTTTACCCATAAGATGTGTTCAAAATTTTCCTTTCTCTGTACTTTGCTAGTAATGAAGTCCAAGCATATTATAAAACCAAACAACTCACTTTTCCTATTTTGTTTTCAAGATTTGTATGTCTGTATGTAAAGAACACTTAGATATTTTAATATTTTAAAATGTAAATCTATTCTTAATACCCAAATGTTTTCCATTTATAGAAAATCAACATTCTAAAAAGGAAGTCATCTTTAAAATCAGCAATATTTCAGTTTTATTGACCTCTTACAAGTAAATCAACCACATTTATTAAAAAATACACAACTGGAAATTTTAATATTAATACACCTATTATTTTTAAATTGTAGGATAGTTTTCACTAGTTTTATGATATAACCATGTATGTTTCAAATGCTTAAACAAAATCAATTTCATAATTCCAAATATTGGGGTATTTTTATTTAAAATTTTTATATGCCACAGAGATACATTATTAAATTGAAGTCTGTACATCACTGTATGTTGGAGATATCTTTTTTAATATGTAAAGAGAAATGTTCCAGAATCTGATGATATTTGCATTTGATTTTCACTAACGACCTCATTTTTCACTCCGGCAGGTAAACTCTAGAATAGTCTTGTCACTGTGATTCATTGATAGAGACCCACTTAATCACATAGTTGTATTAATAATTTTTGTTACACTTTATACCTTAGTGATTTTAAGAGGTCAACATTTATCATTCTGCATCTTGTTGGGCAGCACTTCTCTGAAGAAAGCTAAAACTCAAATTGATGTCTCAACTCCGTTAAGACATGAGAGCACGCTGGTAATGGGTAATTGGTCATGCCTGTCTCCCATTTACATTTACCTCTCAGTATTTGCTTCTGCACAATAAATATTTTTTTTTGCTATAGATATTTGGGCAGTAGGTACTTTGTAGTTTGCCATAGATGTTGACCTATTTGAAATCAGGTTGAGAAAAATGGCTGAGGTTTGAAAATACCTGAAAACCATTATATGAGAGATGGTGGAATGCACTAAAGAAGTTGATCTGAGAAAAGGATAACTAAAGGGACATGACACTATTTGCAAATATTTGAGAAATAGAAGTTTTGAAGATACATTATATTTTGGCCTGTGAACACAGATGTAACTAGGGAGGTACTTAGGGTGTTTAACAAGTTGGGAGAGGTGCCTCAAACAGGTGCTGAGCTTCAGAGAAACATAATATTTTTTCAAAGATTAGAGCTTTCCAAACTTACATGTACATATGAGTCACCTTAGTGTCTTTTTAAAGTGAGGATTCTGATGTATGTAGTAGGTGCTGGGTGAGATCTGAGATTCCAAATATCTAACAAGCTATTTGATTACACCAACATTGCTGCTTGAGAAAGAACACCTAGATGACTGCCAAGGAGTCACTGCCTTTGTTCAACTGATAACGGCCAGGTGGAAAGGAAAGGAACAAGTGGAGGCACTTCTTGATTCTTGAAGATCAGCACTCTGATGATGCCTGCTCAGAAAGGAAGTTCTACTGAGGAGGCCAGCTTGAGAATTCCCATGGAAGTCTGAGGCTGCCTAGAGAAATTCACATTCAGGAGAAAGCAGTGGTTTGTTTGATTCTGATTGGCGATATTGGAAGGGTAACCAGAATCAGAATTCACAGAGGTTATTTTAAATATTAGCAGAAACTTTTAGTGTATTTTTGAATGACACTGGCTTAAAGAAGCTAAAATATATAGGCAAATGTGGAAACCAGTAGTACCTAAAGCATCTAATCAAAGCAAATGAATACTACAGGTGAGCCTAGAAAAATCACAGGTGGCATCATTATTATGTGGAAAAAAGTAATTAAAAAGCAGCTCACAGACAAATTGCACCTGATGACAAATAAATGGCAAGGTTTACATTTTGGAGCATCTAACAAAATTAATTGATTTCTCCTTCCACGCATATGCACACACTGCTTTTTGATTATTGATTAATTATATTACTTGTATTGATATTGGAATATATTTCTTAAAGCTAATCATGGAAACAGAAGAATTCAGAACAATAGATAGAAAATACAAAAAAGTCAATTCCAGCTCACTGTAAGGAATTCTTAAAACATAATGAATATACCTAAAAACAGTCATGGTAGATTGCATCACATTAGAGTATATCTTGCAATTTGAAAACATGTAAAACACTCTTTCCCAGATGTTAGCGGTTTTCTATTTTGAATAAAACAGATAAATTTTTAAATTCTTTTATAAATTACAGTTTTATCAAGTGAAAGTTTTAAGTGAAACTTATGTATTATTTGGCTTATTATTTTATGGCACCGAACTGACCTCTACACCTGCACAGTGCTAGCAGAGGTTCCTATTAAAAATAAATCTCTCTAAATTAAGTATGTTACCCTCAGATTCTGAGATCTCTGATGGTTCCCTTGTTGACACTAACAAAACACTTCATATTCTGTAATTATTTATATACAATACACCCTCCTGAAACTATCTCTAAGTGTCAATATTTTATCTAAATAATTCTTTAAAGACATGTATACCATTATTTCTTTACATTCACTCTCCTCTTCAGCTAAACTATTCATTATTGTCTGAGTTGATTTGGGCTTTTACACTGATTCACTTTACTTATGAAATTACTGTAAGAAAAATTGAACTATTTCAAATGTCAAGTAACTTTTTTTTTCTTGAAAATGTTTTGCCCCCTAGTTGCCGTTTGTTTGTCATCAGGTGAAATTTGTCCGTGAGCTGCTTTTTAATCACTTTTTTTCCACCTTTTTTTTTCACATTATACTGATGGCACTTAAGATTTTTCTAGGATCACCTGTAGTTTTCATTTGCTTTGATTAGAGTCTTTAGGCACTACTGTTTTTGACATTTACTTAGATATTTTAGATATCTGGTTATCTATCTGATTATTTTCCTTTATCTGCTTCTTACAGGCTGAGTTGTCCCCCGAAATATACAAGTTGAAATCCTAATGCTCAGTACATTAGAATGTGACAGTATTTGAAGATATGGTTTTGAAAGAGGTAATACAATTTAAATGAAATCATATGGATGGGTTCTCACTAATTTGACTGGTGTCCTTTTAAGGAATGGAAATGAGGCTACAGAGAATGCACAAAGGGGAGCCACGTGAGGATCGTGAGAAGGTGGCCATCTGCAAGACGAGATGAGAGGCCTCGGAAGAAACCAAACCTTCATCTTTGACTTCTGGCCTCCAAACTGTGAGAAAATTTCTATTTTTTAAGCTACCCTCTCTGTGATATTTTACAGTTTTAGAAAACCTGGCAGCTTTAGAAAACAAGTACACTACCCATTACTGCAAAAAGTGTTTTGGAGAAAAACCTCATTTTCATAAGCCTGTGGCTTTCTCTGCTATACTAGGGCAGTGACACCTTAGCTAATAAACATACCGAGATGTTTTGAGGGATAAAATATGGTATGAAATATATTCTGTTGAATTATAAATCATGATTTATATTTTTAATCTTGCTGTGGAACTTTAAGAATTTAAATATTGGTCCAGACCTGGCCGAATGTCCCACGTTAGAGGAATGTCAAACATAGAGACCAGTTTCCAAGGGTTATTATAAACCTTCCACATGTAATTGTAGAAATAAACAATGTAGAAATACAAATATAATATTTACAAAATTATTTTATATGTCCTATATGCCTTATTGTATATCTATATAGAAATAGATGAATTATATACCCATATAGGCAGAAAACGAGAGTCCATTATGCATATGCTTATAAACATATTTAGACATAAATATATACATATGTATAAATTATATAACATTTATTAAGTTCAAATTCTGCCTTTTGCCTTTTTATGGACATCATTATTTTGTTTACATTTTGATATCATTAAATTATATGGCAATCCTATAACATGAGAAATAGATAACTTAAAACTTCAACATTTAACTGATTGACTTGTTCTGTGATTGGCTGTGGATTAACTTACTGAGTTGTTCCATGATCAGCTGTTGAACCAAATGTCTTATGTAAGTGATGTCCTGAGTGGAAAATCAAAACCATAACTGTTTCTTTGGCGTGGAGTTTTCCAAATTTGGCTAGACATTAGAATTCCCTGGGAAACTTTTTAAACATTATAATTCTCATGCTTTACAATCAGAGATTCTGACTCAGTTGTTCTGGCGTATCAGGAACTTCGGCATTTTTTTTAATGTTGTAGGTTATTCTTATAGTGAGCCAAGGTAAAAATTTCTGCTCCATAAATCAGTTTTTAGTTTCATAGCACTTTTGTGAGCTCCGTTAAGATAGCAACTTATAATATTATTGTATCATTTTGTCTTGAATGTTAGTTTGCTTCCTATGTAAAATCATGTATTTTGAAGGAAATCATGCAGTATTCTTGGATACTATTGACTGTCATGGAAATTATTTTGTTTATTTAGTTAGCATAGTGTTTGTCAATTTATGTATAGAGGTTTGGACAGTTTAGGGTTATCTTAAAATGAGGGGATTGGCATTACTTAATATTTGCAGGAACAATAAATCTTTTCAAGTGAAATTAGATTTGTATGTGCTGAATCATATTGGACCAGAATTCAAACAGTTCGGGAGAAGTGGAATATTTTTAATTCTATAAAATGAAACAAAGGTAGTGTGGATAGTGTTATGTTGACATATTCTAAGTTAAAGCATGGGCTGAATGAAACATATACTATTTTGTATATAACTTAAAATCAGATGAGAATTGAAGGGATACACTATTTTTAGCTATAATAGGTGCCTTACCATATATTTATTTAGGACAGAATTTATGGCCCTGTTTCATACTTTATACCCCCACACACTGAATAAATAACACTATTGTGGTTCTACCAATCAATCTAAATACTCAAATAACTAAAAAGTGTCACAAAAGAGGCTATTGCTGCTTTTCCTTTTCCTGACTTGGTTGGTCGTTAATTCCAACAGCTATATAAAAAGAAAAATGTTGCCTATAATCAGAAATTGACAATTTAGGGCTTCATGAAAGGTTTCTTTGAAGAAAGAGAAGATTCATTTTTTTTCTGTATAATTTTTAACTTCTCCTATTCAAGTAATAGGAGGAAAAAGCTTCTTAGAAATAAAACATCTTTCACATATCAGAATTTGTGTTGGAAAGCAGAATTTTGGGCGAGATTATCACATGCAAAAGAAGGCATTCTGGCCTTCACTCTGTTAATTGCTTAAATTAAAATTATTGGTAAGATCAAATCTGATGTATTCTTTGATAATACTAATGTTTAATGTAATGAAAAACTTCAAAATGCAGATACTGATAACCCCTCAATAGAGTCAGGTATTCCTCATTTAAACTAAATGCGCCTCCATCTTTATATCTGGATAACTAATGCTTTTAATACAAAAATATATTTAAAAACAAACAGGAAAATTCAACTACAGCTACAAACTTTACCATTCATACTATAATGCCTATTATACAATTATATTTAAGTCTTTAGAGTTGCCAAATATAGATTCCCAAGTTGATCCAATATGTTAGATGCTATTAATTTTCTAATGTTTTCTTCTAATACATTTGTTTTTCATGTGAAATACATATTTTCCTTAGAAGACAAAAGGCAAATGAAAGAATATATCACTAAAATTAACATTTTATATCTTCATTTTGGTTATAAATAAATTTTCCATTAAAACTCTATCATATGGTTATTTCTTCCTTAAATAATACTTAATATGATTTAGATCTCTCACATGTTGTCTTTTTTAAAATTGCTAAGGAATATCTTTCAGAGAAAAATTTGAACTGTAATTTACATTATAAGTGGTATCACATTTGGCTTTGTTTTGTAGTAATGATTCACCTTTAATTGATCAAGCAAATGAGGTGATATGTTTCAGCAAGTGTCCTAGTACTATATGACTCAGAATACATTTTGGTGTTTCAGAGTACATAGAGAAGTAGTAAAAAATGGTTTTTTTTATCCTTAGCTTTTTTACAAAAACAATGTGTGTGTGTGCATACAGGCTGCATTATCATATTCATGCATTCAGCACACACAGTGAATTATCTTCCAAATATGACACTTCTAGGTGGGGTTACCAAATGAGTCAAATCAATATGTCTTTTTAATACAAGAGATCCAAGTAAAATGCAAGGTTTGGGGTTCATATAATCTTAAATTTGTATAAAGCAAGTAATGTGCTATTTAGTTTCTGAATTTTAGTGGGTGTTTTCTACTACTTAAAAGTTTTTATATTTATAAAAATTCAATTTATAGAAAAGGTACAGCTTCAATCTTAATTCAACCAGAATGAATTTGTATTTAAAAGGAAGAGATGGACTGCAATTATAAAGTTGTTTGATGCTTTTAATTCAATTCATATGCTGATGCTTGATGTTCAAGCCACATTATTAAAATGTAGTGTCTGGCTCTTGAATTTTCCAAAGCAATAAGGGAGATCTCTGAAGGCCAACAGAGGAGTGGGAAAGGAGCGAGTTTGCTGCTGCTGAAATGAATGCAAATGGCATCTTCACTCATTTCATT
The DNA here is from genome assembly GCA_963574635.1 of Cheracebus regulus. NCBI lineage: Eukaryota > Metazoa > Chordata > Mammalia > Primates > Pitheciidae > Cheracebus > Cheracebus regulus. The sequence goes on along the minus strand of CAUYQU010070277.1, from coordinate 55,472 downwards.
CACAGCAATCTGTCACATTTTAGTTTCTTTTTGTAGATAGAAATGGGAGATAATACTGGAAATAGTAATGCATAAGTGGACAGGGTCTGACCATTAAAATGTTTATCATTTCCAGAACGATGCCTGCAGATGTTACAAAATTGAAACGGGATAGGTGTTAGAATTGCTGCCGGTTTCTATTCATTTGAACGGCTGCAACCCAGAACACTGTTTTACAATTTTGTGTGGAGGGGCAATCAATTATCTTTTTCCCCCCTCCCTGAGATAAAATAGTATTTTTGTAGGGATTACATCCCTGTAGTAAGCAGGAATGGAAGTAATGCTATGAGGTTTGAATGTCAAGCTTATTTCCTAATCCCACTTCTTTATAATTTCAGAGTTGACTTCGAAATTGAAATCCCAGTTTTGTAATTGATTTTTAAAAGTTTTTAATAGAGAATGCTTCTTTCAAAATAAGCATTAAAAGATTTATAGGAAATAAAATGTAGCAGAAGAAAAAATATGTTTTTGTATCATCTGGAATTCTTGCAAGATTGTATGATGCCAAATAAGGGATATTTACATACTAGTTTTGTGCAAGTAATTTTGTCAGCAGTTTTATATAAATGAGGAAAATGAAGCCTATAAAGGTTAAGTATATTTTTTCCAAGATTCACACACTTAGCCTGCAGTTATAAAACTTAGTGATTTTTGGAGACAATAGTCTATCTGGCTTTGAATGATGTACTTAGCAGAAAACTTATATAAAAAAGTCATATTTGTTTTAGGAATAAATTATTTTATTATATAATAAAAAATGAGTGAATTTCATAGCAAAAACACTGGAGAGTATAGTTCCCAGGTATATTTTAAAATATTGTGGAGTATTATGTCTAGGAAACAACTCTTACTAGCTCCCATTTGCAGAGTAAAATCAGATTGTGAATAAATGGATTACTGTTTCTCTCAAACACTCTCTAGTGCAACCTTCTAGAATGACTTGTCTATAGTTGCTAGCTTCAACATTCCCTTTCTTCTTTCTAAATTCCACTTGAATCAGGCTTTTATTCCTAGACATAGGTCAATATTCTCAGCAGGTTTGTCAAAAAGCTCCACATTCTGAACTCCAGTGGTCCAATCTCAGTTCTCATCTCACCTCTCTTACTATTTGACTCAGTAGATTACTTTCCTCCCTGAAACAAATTTGTCACTTGGCCTTAAGGATTTCGCATCCTCCTAGTAGGTGATGCTCCTATCACAGTAACCATTTTTTGTTCTCATTCTCCTTGTGCTAGTTTCTCTTCCGTTTGCCATCATCTAAATCGTTGGATAGTTTGACCATCATTTCTGTCTGCATTTTCTTCTTTGTGATCCTCTTTCATAACTTTACATACCATCTATATGTTCATAAGACCTTATTAATTTTAGGTTATCTAAAACCTAAGCATCTCCTATTAGATTTGTATATGTAACTAAATGCTTGACAATTCCATTTGAAATGCTAGATCAGTAACTCAACAAGTTAAAAATTTAACCAAAATCTTAATTTCTCCCTTTTCCACCAATATTGATGCTGTCTTCCCCATCACAGATCATAGGTAAAGTAAAAAAATAACAGATAACTCCCAAGTATATATTATAGAATATGATATCTAGCAAACAATGCTTACCCCGATATATAGAGGAAAATCATGTTATGTATAAATCAACAAATCATACTAATTTTATGCCTGTCCATAAATTTCTGTAATAAACATTACACAATATTTATATAAAGGAGTGCTAATGCTATATCCATGCATATTGACTTGATAGCAGGCAAATATAGTTCAAGTTAAAGGCAAGTCCCTTAGTCTCCTGTTCTAACCAATTGCTATTCTTCAATTGCCCTTATAAATAGTATGAAATATATAAGACTGCTGTAAGTATTAAAAGTCCCAGAGTTTAATGAATACATATATCTTTTCAGGTCTTAAAGAGGAATTAGAAAAGAATAACATCATTTAATATAATTAAATGCATTTCTGAACCTTTTCCTATCAGGATGAATAAGAAGGAGGTCTAGCTACTGCTTGTCAAGATTTCTGATGACAAAACCACAGGAATAAGTCCAAACAAGTTTCTCAATTAATAGGAACAATGACACAGAAAGTAAAAACAGCATCAAGTGAAAATAAGAGAAGTCATGAGGTTGCAGAAGTTGAGATAAAAATAAAACGAAATATTCAGTGGTTGGTGGTTTGAGTAAAGTGGAGCACAAAAAATTTTTAGAATGTAAGTTTAGTTAGAGGTGAGTAATTATTTCTTTTGTCCTCTGCTGTATCCATAAGGCTGAAAAGGATGCCAGATACTTGACAGGCACTCAAGCATTTGATGAATGAAAGAAATGTTGTTATAACCTATTCCAATCCTGAGCATGCATTTGCACAATCATTCTAGATTCATTTAGAGGTACTGATTCCAGAACTAGAATCCAAAGGTAACTTATACTGCCAGGTTTTTGTTTCTCTCTCTTTCTTTTTCTTTCTCTTTTCTGATGTAATTCTTTGGTCTGCAAAAGGTGAAATATGGCAAAAATGATTTCCATTTGGTGTTTGTCAGTTATTTCAAAGATATAGCAGCTTGAGAATAAAAATTCTTTTTTTCTTTTCTCAAGTCTGATGTTCAGCTGTTTAGTGATGTAACATGAATTTCTTTTGAGTCTCCTCCTTTCATATAATCTTTGAGTCTTAAAAAGTATGTCAAGAATCTCCAAGATTCTAATTTTAGATTGTCTTCAAACATCACACACAAATTGAGCTTCAGCATTTCTTTAACTAATAGGCAACATTTACCAAGGTGTATATTTTTTCCTTGATAACTGCTTATATAGGTTAGGGCAGGTAATCAAGTTCTGATGAGCATTTTCTCCTCAATCAAAAGTAATAAAACAATTACAGCAGTCACTACTTGCCTCCAGATTGTTCCCATTGAACAGGATGAGGTGATTTTCCCACCATCTGATGTTTTAAGCATCCATGGATAATTGCTCCATAGGCTTATATTTAAATGATCTTTAGAAGATAACACTTTTTAACTCGTCTTCCCAGAATGTTATGCAAGCAGCATTTTTACATAATCTGCATAAGAATATAGAGTTTCACTAAAAGTTACTGGCACCAAATGTGATTTAAAATGTTATTAAAAATGTTAGCACAAATTTGAAAATAATATATTTTCATTATCTTTTCTATTGATCGGACATTTATTTCTTCAGTTTCTAACAGATGCTGGTTTCCTGAGGCTAAGCAGAATGTTTGAAATGTTTACCAGAATGCACACCAATTTTTCATGGGAAACATTCAAACATCTTTGTAGAGTTGATACAAATATTATTTTAGAAGATGGTAGACATTTGTTCCCTTAATTTTCTGACTTAAGCCATTGTAAATACGCAATACCCAGAATGAAGTTTATTATCTGAAAATGATCAGAGATATACAATATGTACAAAGAATAGTGTAGGCCTCCAGTATTTTCATGAATGTTTCACCCACTCTAGTTTGATCCTTATGTTTCCTTAATCTTAATTGAACATTTAAAATTTAAGCCTATGTTGATCTTAAGGTGTGGCAATTTATCAAAGCAAAAGTTCTACAAAGTAAAAATATTTTCACACTTCCATATAAAACCTGTATCACATAAAACCCTCACAATCATCCTTGTGACTTATCAACTATGTGTTTTGTGTTTCCCTTTCCATTACTTTGAAGAAACCCAACATTTCTTCAAACTATTTTATTATATTTGCAACCCAGAAGGGCAATAAAATAAATAAAAAAATGAATACCACACCTATTTATTCAAAAATGTGTTGAACACTGATAGTGTGCCAAGGAAAGCCTTAAGACCTGGTGATACAGTCATAAACAAAACTAACAAAATCTCTGGCCTCATGAAGCTGTGAAGCTCACAGTCTCTTGGGGCTAATAATAAATATTGAGAAATATTGTTAAATGGGGATCACTGATATTGAAGTAAAGTAAGTAGAGTAAAAGAGTAGAGAGTGACTAGGAGTGCTGTTTTGGACAGAGTGATCTGGAGTTCTCTGTGGAGGGTGCACCTTTTGGGCAAAGTCCTGAATGAAGTTTGAGAGCTGGTCAAAGGTATATCTGGGGGAAAAAATTTCCCTAGAGGAAAGAACAAATAGAAAATCCAGAGACAGGAATATACATACGTACTAAAGTGCAAGGAAGCCAAAGTAGCTGAAGAAGAAATGATGAGGATTTACTGAACATGTCATATAGCAAGATAAAGCAACTAAGACAAAATTAACATTGAAGAGTTAGTATATGAAAAGTGGAAATTTACCAAGATGATGTAAAACTACTGATAGACTTAGTAGTTGCAGATTTGAATATTAAAGACATTAGGCCAATGATGCAGTATGCGATCACAGTAAGTATAATGAATATATAGATTGGAGTTTGTCTATTTAATATTCCATCTGTTTTCTGAATATCATTAATTTATTTTCATGTTATTTGTGCAAATAAAAGTTTAGCATGACTATAGAAATACAAACATACATACAAATATAAGCATGCATTTGTTTAAATGTGATTTGTATTTTTAACATTCTTTTCCATCTATAGCTATTGTATCACACTAGAGTGAATATTTTATTTTATAAAACTCTATAACAAATAATTTTGAAAGATAACAGGGAATTGTTACATATTCTCTACATCAGAACAATACCATCAGATGTTAGTATCTGATGTCTGGAGTATATTTTCAACCTCTATATTACAGATCTCTTAAGAATCAGAAAGTAATTAGGCAAAGGAGATAAAGAAGTAAAAGCATGTTTATTGAAAAAAAATTTACCAAAAATATGGATAAAATTACAAGAACAATCTGTTCTGTAAAAGAAGTATTACCTGGAAATAATAAACTATAAAAGGTTGTGAATTTTAATGGACTTTTCTTAAAGAAGTTGTTGATGATCCTAATGCAAATCCTAACCTTGTTTTTTATATATGATTTCCTAAATTGTTTTACCTAGCAATTTTGAAAAACAGGTTAGCAAGTTTTGTGTCCAGGAAATAAAAGACCCTACAGAAGAAAAATTACAGTGTTTTATTTTTCTCATAAGCAATTTATATTTCACATTTTCCTAATGAAATTAACAGATTCATTTGCCTTTTTGAATACTATTTCAGATTCAGCCAGTTTAATTTAAAGGTAACATTATTAAAAGAAAAATGTTGCCTTTAATATTATTTTGTTAATTGCACTTTATTCGTTAAATGTCTTGTATGTATTTTTTTTAGTGATTTAAACATATTTTTCAGTAACTTGGCAAATGATGGAAAAATCTGTTATTACAAGTATAAGTTAGACTTATTTAATCCTTATGTTAAGAAAATTATATGAAATGTTTCTATAGCTGAAAAAGCTTAATGTTATTAATTTTAAACCATAACTTCAGCAGAAGTGTTCTATACTTTCAATTGCTATGCTATATTACTTTGAATTTTAAGTGACTTTACTACTCAAATAATGATATAGTGTCTTTACAGCTATAATGTCTTTATAGACCCAGGTAGACATAGAGTTTTAGTATCATAACTTGTTATATACTCTAGGAATTAGGGCCTGTATGTTTTATGATAGCAAATCCCTTATTGCTGCATGGGGTGGGGCAGATGTAAGTGATTGGCTAACTTGGTTGAGGATACTTTTCAATAAAAATATGGAAAAAAATAAGGGCTTCAGATACGAAAAAAATGGAGAAACAATATTTGTAACATTTCTTCAAGCTTCATAACACATTAAGGTTTGTTATTTTATAACTTATGTTTCCCCAAATAATTAGCAGTAAAATCATTGAAATTAAAACCACTAGTGCACTTTTCTCTGGACTAAAAACTAAAAAAAAAAAAGAAGCTAACATGAATTTCTAATACATAGCATGCATCATGGCTGATTGAAAGATAAAAGGAAAGAGTTTAAATCCCTGGGCTATGACACAAGAAATTTTTTAAAATATAAATATATATTATAAATACATAAGTATATATTATATTATAAAAGATAAATACATAAATATATAAATATAATCTGTGAGCTGCTTCTGAGGATTTCAGAATAGCAGGTATTAATACATCTTTCCAATAGAAGAACATTAGAAACACAAAAAAGAAATTAGACCCAAATAATTAGCTGATATAAAAAAGACTTCTTTCCAAAGCAAGCCAAGAATTTTACCATTGGAATCAATCAAAATTACTTTATGAGAAAAAGCTATTTGAATTTCTTCTGACACTAATGGTGTCTCATACATGATTAGAAATGAAGAGCCACGGCCCTCCAGCCTGGGCAACAGAGTAAGACTTGGTCTCAAAAAATAAAATAAAATAAAATATGGATCCTGGTCTTTGATGGCTTTAATGTATCACTAGAAAGACCATAAAATATAGATAAACAATGAATGAATAACAATTAGAAGAAACCATGTCAAATACAGAAATGGGCTATATTAAACAACTCTTGGATAAAAAGGAAAAAGCGTACATCAGAATAATAAAAATAATAGAATTTATGAGATTTAAAACTGATTAGAGGAGAGAATAATGTATTGCTCTAAGTACTTTTGTCACTAAAAATAAAAAGTAATGAGTCAAATTTTCAGCTTAAAAACCAGAAATAAAACAAAAATATAAATCAGAAAACACATAGGAAATAATAATAAATGAGTAATTAATGTTAGAGAATAGAAAAAGCACACACACACACACACACACACACACACACACAAAACCCTGCATATCAAAATCCTGCTTTTTAACAAACCCACTAATTAATTTTATCAAGAAAAGGAGAATGAAAGAGAGGACATGGCAAAGGGAAAATGGCCATTTAAACAGAAAACAAACAAAACTCTTGAGGTTACTTTATCTAAATAGATTCAAAAACCTATACAAATAAATAATTTTCGGCCAGGCGCGGTGGCTCACGCCTGTAATCCCAGCACTTTGGGAGGCCAAGACAGGTGGATCACAAGGTCAAGAGATAGAGACCATCCTGGCCAACATGGTGAAACCCCGTCTCTACTAAAAATACAAAAAAACTAAGCTGGGCGTGGTGGCATGTGCCTGTAGTCCCAACTACTAGGGAGGCTGAGGCAGGAGAATTGCTTGAACCAGGGAGGCGGAGGTTGCAGTGAGCTGAGATTGTGCCACTGCACTCCAGCCTGGCACCTGCTGACAGAGCTATACTGTCTCAAAAAAGAAAAAAGAAAAAAAAATTTCTAGAGAAATAAAGTTTATAAAAATTAACCTCACAGAATTCTTAGGCAGTCAACTTTTATAGATAAAGAATTGTGAGAAAATTACCTCGCAGAAAAGGACAAAGGCAAAATATTTTCATTGGGGAAGTTTTTTAAACTTCCAAATGAGACAGGAGTATTCCCTAACCTCCTTATGGTATTTGCGATGGTGAGGGGAAATGGCTCAGTTTGCTCACCACTGAGTTCAAATCCCCTGTAGGACGGGGAGCACACAGGTTAGCGGATGCGGGAGCTGTGGCGAGTGGTGCCGTTAGATGCTTTCATGAACGATCCTTGTACCAGCCCACAGCAGTGTCTAGTGGTTGACCATAACCTCTAGAACTCCAGAGGGTGTGTGCTAAAAGCAGTGCTTTTTTAGCAGTGGCAGTCCACAGATGGCTAAGTGTTTTCCAGCTCAGTGGGGAGTAACGGTGACATACACCCTGCCCTCTTGGTACCCTTGTCCGGCATCCAGGAAGATTCAGGTCATGCGGATTTGAAGGATGGTGAATACAAATGTTTTACTGAGTGATGGTGGTGGCTCTCAGTGGGCTGGGGAGCTGTAAAGGTGATGCAATGGGAAGATAACCTTCCTGAACTCCTCTCCAAATGTGCAGCTGCCTCTTTGACATTCAAACACTTCTGTTCTTTCTTTCTCTGCCGCACCGCTCTGTTCCTCTGCCAGTGGAGTTTGGTGTTTTTATGGTTACAGGTAGGGGCATGGCAGGCCAGGGTGGTTTTGGGAAAAGCAACATTTGGGTGGGAAAATACGGATGTGAAGTTCTCATTTAGGGCTGTGGGCTCAGGCTTGCGAGTGGGGCCTTTTCCGGGAACTGCCCCCTTCTACCCAATATTTCCTGCCTCCTGTCTGTATCACAAACACCGAACAGTCTCAATGCCCCATAAATTGTTCCAGAGCATTGCAAATGGAAAACATCTATTAATATCTCTTATGAAGCAAATATATTATTAATGCCTAAAGGTTATAAAAACAGTATCCCAAAATAAAGCCAGATCATTATTATTTTGATGTAAAAGTGCTAAATGGAATATTTTCAAAATGAATGAAATGCTACATTGAGAAAGTAATATATGATAACCAACTAGCATTTATTCCATGAATTCAAGACTGGTTCAATATTAGGAAAACCATTAATATAATTCACTAGATTATTAGATATAATCATGCTACTATTTCTATATATGATGGAAAAGTCTTCAGCAAAATGTAATATCTAATTCTAATTTTAAAAACCACTCAAGAATTATTTCTTGACAATGTATTTATCTATATTTATATATACTTATCAATTATTTATCTAAGTTAGTTTTCAAGGCAGCATCTTATTTAGATGAAAATGCCAGAGGAATTTACATTAAATTCAAGAATAGAGAAAAAAATGCCCACTACCTTCTCTCTTATTTCACATTGTACTATTGTATTGGAAATAGATCTATTACAATTTGTAGTTGAGATGATAATACAGATGAAAATCCCTAAAGAATAAATAAAAAATTACTTCTAAACAAAGAAAACTTTCAGTAACTTATAAAATTCAAAGAAGAAAGGAAAGCAGTTTAAATCTTTGGGCTATGGCAGGGATTTATAGAACAAACATACAGAAATCAAATTGTCTTTATAAACAAAAATAATTGCATACTAGAATATAAAGAAGTCAATTACAATGGCAATAAAGGTTAAGTACTGGGGAATACACTTAATAGTAAATGTAGAAAGCATAAATGAAGAAACACTTTTTAAAGATCCTGAAAGACAAAAAAGTAAATTTGAATCAATGAAAAAGATCCATATTCTTGGTTAGGACAACTCACATTCATACTGACCTCAGTCTTCCCTATGTTACTCTAGAAAATTAAAATAATACCCCATACCAAAACTCATATGGAAAAATGAGAAAATAAGCCTATGACAATCACAGGAAAAATTTAGGAGTGAGGCTTACCAGATATTAGAAGCCTCTAAAATAGACTAACAGATTATGGAAATACAATACAAAATCCAGAAACAGATCCAAATATACAAGTAAATATGCTATGTGATAAACGTGACATATCTAATCACTATTGCATCATTTCATCGGCAGCACCCCCACCCCCTTATTATTTTTTTATTTTTTATTTTTTGAGACAGGGTCTTGCTCTGTCGCCCAGGCTGGAGTGCAATGGTACAATCAAGCTCACTCTAATCTCAGATTCCTGGGCTCAGACAATCCTTTTGTCTCAGCCCCCAAGTAGCTGAGACAGCAGGTATGCCACCAGACTTGGCTAATTTTTACATTGTTTTTAGAGATGGGGCCTCACTACGTTACTCAGGCTGGTCTCCAACTCCTGGCCTCAAGTGATCCTCCTCTCACAGCTGAGTTGCTGCAATTATAGGCATAAGCCACTGCATCTGACCCCAGAGATGGCCGTTTTAATGAATGATGCTAAGACTTTGGTCAGCCATTTGAAAAATATAAAAGCAAATCCTTATGTCAGCTATGTAAAGGAATACATTTCAAATGTATCAAAAATCTAAATGTTTAAAAATAAATGAAACTGAAAGTATTAGAAGATAGCATGTTTGAATTATTCTGTAACCTGAGTATAAAATCACAAGACACCAAACAATTAAGAAGATTATTTATTCAGGTAATTGTAACAGAAAAAAACATTCAAAAATGAGAAATATCTCAAATAAATGGAAAGGTGTTCTGGATTTTATAGAATTAAGCAAGCAAGTCACTCAGGAGACTTATGGGAGTCATGAGGAAGAGTGGAGAAGAATGTCTTTCCTGAATCATTAAGAAAAGGTGAAGTTGAGCCTTTATCACTGAATATCTGAGGACAGAGCAATCCTTTGTGGTTATCAAGTTCTGGGGAAACCAAACAGTGTAGTAACTTCTCACCTCTTTTCTGGTTGCAGAGGGCTCAATTTATTTCAATAGTGTCATGAGTCTAAGAATACAAATGTCTACCCCCTTATCTATGAAGGGTATGTTTCAAGATCCCGAGTGTATGCCTACAACCCAGTATAAGCTCTCTACAATTATCCCAGGGTATACACAGGGGTCTGGTTTCAGGATCCCCATATATATCAAAATCCTGGCATGCTAAAGTCTTCAGTCAGCCCTATGGAACCCACATATACAGAAAAGTCAACCCTCCTGACATTCCTCCTGCAAGTCAGGAATACCTACTTTCAACAAAGTTTGGTTGGAAAAAAAAAAAAACATGTGTAAGTACATCTGTGTGTTGTTCAAAGGGTAACTGTAGATATTATGTTTCTTCCTATACATACAAACCTGTGATAAAGTTTAATTTATAAATAAGCACAATAAGACATTAACAATAACTAATAATAAAATAGAACAATTATAAATGTATACTGTAAAAACTATATATTATAATGGTAGCTAAGTGTTATTATTTGTCTAAACCCACAGAATGTAAAACACCAATAATAAATCCTAATGTGAACTATGGACATTAAGTGATAATGATGTGTGGATGTGGGTTCATCAGCTGCAACACATATAGCACTCTGGTGGAGGGTCTTGATAATGAGGAAGCTGTGTGCATGAGGGTAGGAAGTATAAGGGAAATTGTAACTTCTGTTCAATATTGCTTTAAAGATAAATACTAGTAAAATAGAACTTAAAAATTGAAAGAATAGTCTAAAATTTAATAGAAAATGAATAATGAAAATTTACAAAACATTCACAAAAGTTGCTTAGTAAAACATAAACTTTAGCTACTATTAGCAATAAAATATTCTTCCAATCAGCAGTTGCTGAAACTTAGTTTTCCTTTGTTACATACATTTAGTTTATACAAACCTGCTGACTTTAGTTCCTTTTCTCATCTTTTAAAGCAAGATGATAGACAAAAAAAAAATGTTAAAATCACTTATATATGTTATTACAACTTTCTCTCCAAATAACTGAAATTATTTTTGTTCACCAGTCTGTAAACCATTCAAGGTCAGGTGTCAGTTCTAGTTTTTGTTGTTTATCAATCGTATGTAATAAATATTTGTGGACCTAATAAGGATCATTTCAATTTGTGCTCCTATAACAAAATACGTAAGATGAGGTAATTTATAAAGAAAAGAAATTTAGTTTTTCACAGTTCTGGAGCCTGGGAAGCCCTATATCAAGGGGCTGGCAGGTTTGGTATCTGGTGAGAACCTGGTCTTTAATTCCAAGATGGTACTTAGACCTCACATGGAGGAAGAGTAGAAAACAAACCCACTCCCTCATGTCCTTTTATAAGGGCCCTAATCCATTCACTAATCCTCATACTTAACCATATTCTAAAGTACCACCTTTTAATACTTTCACATTGGCAATTAAGCTTCAGCACATGAATTTTGGAGGCCACATTCAGACCATAGCAATGACATTAAGAAAAACAAATGGATAATGAGGGAATGTATAACATAGAATAACTTTGTTATTTACTTAATTCCAAACTTAACTAGAAAGTATCAAAGGAAGAAAAACTTTACCAACTTAGGTCCCAGTGGTAGAGGTGCTTTTGAGCCATTCCAATGGCAACAACTGGAGTTTGAGGAAAGATTAAAACTGGTGATATAACTTTCCATAAATTTAGTTGCAGGCCACATGATTTTAAACCTATGAGTCCTGAGTATAACTGGAGATCAGAGCTCTAAGAAGTAAACCCCAGAACATTCTAATTTTGGGGATACAGGAAATGAAGAGGATACAACAATGGAGACAGAAGGGGAGGTCAGTGAGATAAGAGGAGCCACAGAAATCTGTCAGAGAGAAAGAGGCCTGAGCTCTTGGGTGGTCAGGTGGTCACTTAAGACAAGAAGCCAAACCGAAAAGAATAGCCTGGCTTTATTCACTTCTTTAGGTAGTATAATCAACAGCAAAAGTTGCCAGTTTTCCCAAAGGTCTATTTTTCCCTGTGAAATGGTGCTAGATGTATGAACATAGAGGGGATATTGTCCCATTGCCATAGAAGCCTTGCTCTAAAGACTTCTCATGTTTTATAGACCCAGAGGCCAGAGAGAAAAGGACAGGGGGAAGGAAGATGGGAGATAAATAGGAATGAAAATGTGCTAAGAGTGGAGAATAGTGCCTTCAAAGTCCCTTGATGAAGAAGTCTCTGGAGATGTACCCAAGAAAGGCCTTTAGCTACGGACTCCACATATAGAGGGCCTTTGTATGGAGGCATCCGAGCTTGTAATGCAGCTATTTACAGACCCATGGCCAGTCCAGGTGGGCCTGAGTCCTTGACTGTGACTCCCTCCAGAGACTGCACTGCACTGGCCTGCAGCACAACTGGTGTTAGGAGGGCCGCTTTCCCCTGTGAGGTCTGCCACGTAACACCTTTGTAATTGCTCTGTGGCTGGGTGTGCAAGGTTATGTATGGGATTTTGACCTGCAATAGGACTCTTCAAAAGTGATGTCTCTGAAGCCAAGTAGTAGGTGACCAAAGAAGTCAAATACTTCTGAGAAATCAGTAAAAGAAGAATTAGAACTAATACAGGATTTTCAAGCTTTGCTCTACAGAATCGTAGGATTCCTAGAAGTGCCACATAGGTCCCTATGGCAGTGGAGAGGAGGGGTGGAGGGGGGAAGTGTGGTACTAGGTTAGGATAAGGCATGGCCAAAAATGTTCTGGAACTCTCTCCCTGCTTCAGTATGATCTGCTCTACTTTTATCTTTGGGATTCTATGTGAGACTTTTTTTTGAAAAGAGGGTTCCACTTCTTTTAATAAAAAATTTGAAAAGTGTTGCATATATTCTACCATTAAGAAAGGAAAGGAGCAGAGAGACAGACCATCCATATGGTCCAGATTCTCAAACACAGTTTAAACCTGAGAGTAAATACAGAGTAGATGAAGCATCCATTTAACCAAAGTACTGCCTTTAGGGGAGTGACAATGCAAGCCACTGAGTAGGAATGAATAGCTGCAAAGCAGAACATTGACAAAGGACTCAGAACTGGATTATATGGACAACGTTTGAAAATAAATAAGGAGTACATAGACAACCCAAAGAAAAAGGCGAGCAAATATCTACTTTTCAAAGTCACCAATAAATTTAAAAATTGGAAGAAAAAAATCCCCAACTTCTTACACAACCAGGAAAATGCCAAATAAATCCCCAATAAGTGCTACTGGTTATTTAAAGATTCATGACACTTTTAAAAAGACCAGTAATACTTGAGGCAGTTTGTAGAGATTCAGGAAATATCACTATTGTTAGGAGTATACATTATTACAATCAGTTGGGAACAATTTTTCACAGCAAGTTTTATAGCTGAACATATTTATACCCTATGACACAGAAATTCCATACTTACGTATCTATGATATCTCTGCACTAAAAGAAATGTACATGAATGCTCAAAGCACAATTATTCACAGTAGTCCCAAACTGGAAACAACCCATATGCATATCAAAAGTAGAATAGACAAATAGTTGTATATACATACAACAGAGTGGTATACTGCAATGAAAATGAATATATGAAACAACATTGGTGACTCTCACAAACATAAATTTGAATGGAAAGATTGAAATGCAAAACAAAGCATGCCACATGGTTTCATCTACATAGAGTTAAACAAAAGCAAAAGCAACATATGGTGTTAGAAGTATGAATAGTGGTTTCCTCTAGGAGGGGAGAAGGATAGTGATTGAGATAGGATGCAGATTTCTACAGTAGTTCTTGATTTTGTTATATTTTATATAATGTATTTCCTTTGTGATAAGTTTAAAAAAATGGACTGTTGGTCCCAGATGCAGCCCTACCTTTCTCAACAGGTTCTTCATGAATAATGTCCACCTGCTCACTGGGAGAACGGGGTGGAGCCTCAGGAAGTTAGCACTATTTGCATGGGGAGGAGCCCGGCCTCTGCTGTTCTGCGTGGGGACTTGGGATTCAATCTATGAGGCAGGAAGTCGCTGGCAAGACCCCTTTGGTTTTACTGAGAGTTTTCCTTTTCACCCGATAAATTCAGTTTTCTTCACCCTTCTATATGTCTGTGAGCCGAATCTTTCCCCATCCTGTGATAAGAGCCCATTTTTAGCTGAATGAAGGAGAAAATTCGGCAACAACAGTACGCTGTAGCTGGAGGAATAAAGGGGTCAGAGACATGGAGCCAAAGAAACGTGTTGAAAGGACAGCATATTAAAGCGTATTACTTCAGTCTTCCTCCCTTTCTCTAATCTTTTGTTTGGAGACTTCTCTTTTCTTTTATTCCATTATTTTTGCATTTCTTTTTCTTTCTCCCCCTTTTTTTTCTGTGAGATGTAAATAACTGGCAACCTGAACATATTTTAGTAGATCCATCTCCTTTCAGGATAAATTGTGTACAATTTCACTTCTAAGATAATGTGATGTTTTCTAAATGACCTGTTTTTTTTTTTTTTAATCAATTCGCTACATAATTTAAAACATAATTCCAATGCTTGAAATAATTAAAATAAAAGTATCATATCAAATAAAGTAGGAAACCTATAGAGAACATTCCTTGCTGTATGTATCAAGTGATTATATTAAGATGACAGATGTAGCCAGCTGAGGTGGCTCACATCTATAATCCCAGCACTCTGGGAGGCTGAGGAGGGAGGACTGCTTGAGGCCCAGAGTTTGAGAACAGCCTGGGCAATATCGGGAGACTTCTTTTCTGCAGTTTTTTTTTTAAAATTAGCTAGACATGTTGCTGTGTGCCTGTAGTCTCAGCTACTTGGGAAACTGAGGCAGAATAATCCCTTGGGCCCAGGAGTTTGAGGCTACTGTGAGCTCTGATAACATTACTGCACTCTAGCCTGGGCAGCAGAGCAAGACTCTGTCTCAAAAAAAAAAAAAAAAAAAAAAAAAATTAAACAAGCAACATTAGACACAAAATTAATTCTAGTGTTCTCATGATTTCACATTAAAAGCCATTTTAAATACAAATAATTTAAGAAACAACAACATTTTTCCCTAAAATCACATTTTAATAAATGTACACGAATAAATTTAGAATTTGAAATATTGCATATAATACTTTAATTTTATAATATATCACATATACCTGTTCTCTTGATATAAGCTTTTTGATTTGGAAACATATATTTGCCTGTTGACATAAAGTAGTCTACAATGTCTATATTATCCTGATACTATGTTTTTAAATCTGTTGTCAAAAAGTGTTTAACCTAGGTATATTGTTAAATTAAGAACAGTGATCTGAATGCTTTTTAGCACAATTTGGAATGTTCTGAATGGATTAATACTAGCCAAAGTACAACTGTACTTGAGCCACTGTAATCTTCCACAGCTTTCACCTGATACAATCAAAATGAATGCAGATTGTTGTATATCAGGTATCTGGCTAGAGACAGTGGTGGAAATCTGCCTTCAGGAATGTTCCTGCCTGTTGTCTGTCACACTTTGTTCAGTACATTTCTAGGATGGTATATAACATTTTAAAATGTATCTGAGAGGAATGTGAGAATCTATGAGATATATCCCTCTTGATAATTTTTTTTTTGGCAAGTTGCTTTGACCATTGTTTGAGAAACAGTGACCTGATATGTTTAAAATATAATCCAGCTGGGCGTGGTAGCCCACACCTGTAATCCCAGCTCTTTGGGAGGCCGAGGCAGGCAGATCGGAAGGTCAAGAGCTAGAGGCCATCTTGGTCAACATGGTGAAACCCCATCTCTGCTAAAAATACAAAAATTAGCTGGGTGTGGTGGTGTGTGCCTGTAGTCCCAGCTACTTAGGAGGCTGAGGCAGGAGAATCACTTGAACCCCGGAGGCGGAGGTTGCAGTGAGCTGAGATCATGCCACTGCACTCCAGCCTGGTGACAGAGCAAGACTTTGTCTCAAAAACAAAAATTACGTGTGTGTGTGTGTGTGTGTGTGTGTGTGTGTGTGTGTGTGTGTGTTCCTCTATCATAAAGTTAGCAGTCAAGAAATGCTAGTTATAAGGAGATATACAGATTAAAGCTTATAACAAAATGTCAAAGGAAAGTGGAGGATAAACAGTGAAACCAATTTCATCTTCCAATTCAGAGACTCCATGTAAACTATCCAGAATGTATATTACAGAAAGGCAGGCATGTGAATTTAGGTGGTTGCTGCTACTGCTTTTTTTTTTTTCCAAATAGTAGGTTCCTAACAATTATCTGCTGAATGAATGAATGAAAACTGAAATTAGAAAGAGGTGGAAATTGAGTCATCAATTCTACTACTGTGTTCCACTGTCACACTGTGAAGTGAAAGCTAGCCCTAGTGTTCCTGCAGTACAGAGAGGGGCTTCCGAAGTTATTTAACTTGGATCATACTCACAGTTTCAGCCAGCTTCTAGCCAGGCTCTGGGAAATACTGGTTATGTTGCCCTAACCAAGACAAATTTTTGGATAGACTGTTTTATACTTTGAGGGATAATTATTTTCAATAGGATCTTATCAAATCATATATGAGACTTTTTAAAAATATTAACAGGAAAAGTATGCTAATAAAGTAAGGATGAAGAGAGAATGAAATAGATGGGTTCAATATAAATCAGAAGACATTGAGAAATACCTCAATTCTCAGCAAGGAGAATCTCCATGTGAGATCGTCTATTTTGCTTATTTTGTTCTTTTAGCTTTTATATTTACACAATTTTCTATAATAAACATTTTTCAATTATAAAGATTTTTAAAAACTTAAAAAATTAACTTTTTAATAGAATAAGAATGTGATAGCTTTCATCCTAGTAACAGAATCTCAATACAGTACTTCACCTGTTAGAACAGAGAATATAAACAAATTATCCCTATGGAATAGCTGACTTTTACTAACTTTTTGATTTCTCTGGGCCTGAGACTAATACTGGCCTACATGTCTGACTCCTATCTTTATACCCCAAATCCTGTAAAAACCAAGTAATCTTTTTTTTTTTTTAAAGAAAACAACCACAGATATGTACACAGAGATATAGAAATATAAACAAAGCTATGAAGTTTTAAAAGAGACTAGAAGATGACTGAGACTTTAGGACTATTAAAACCTGTTTTTAATAACCTCCTTAAAATAAAAGATAATTTAATAAGACATTCCTTTGATTCCTTTTGAATCCTGTCAGAAAGTCTTTGTCTTATGCTCTTTGCAGAAGTGAGCAATGCTGCTGAGCCTCGTTAGACCACTGACTTTATTTCCTCTTTCAGAACATGTCATTTCACTTTTCTTGGGGCTGATCAACATCTGTCACACATTTTCTTTCAAGCTGACGATAGACACAGGGAGTTTAGAATTTTGTGAACTCTTCTATTATTACTAAGTTTTGTCAATTGTCAGCATCCATATTCTATTCTGCTGATGAATAGAGGCATTATATTTCAGCATCAAAATGCAGTTAGGGTTGTAATGAGCATCATTAGGGACCTTAAAGGGAATCAGAACTGTACGCCATTTTATTCATATTTGTGGTTTTTTCTTTTCCTTTTTTTTTTTTTTTAAATTTTTCTACCAAGCAGGTGATGTAGAATAACATTGTGATTTTAAAAGTACTCTGTAGAGTCTTCCAGTGCCATTGGCTTTGCAGGATTTTCACAGCATGCTTGAACCCAATCCAGCGCCTTGAACTTTCCCAGGCACTGATAACTAGGCTGTTGTCAACAAAGGCTTCAGCCCTAAGCCAAATTCCTGAAACGATGGTATAAACTCCATACCCTGACTTCCTTGCTTGGAGGAACATCCTTTTTCTTTTAATGCCTCTCGTTAGAATTCCTGCAGCCCACTCTCTGTGCAATTCCCCTAATAAATGCTTTGGACTGACCATGCTGGTGTTTAGTGCTTCTTTCTTTGGAACCCCAGCTGGCTCCATCTTGGCTAGTTTGGGGCACTCTTGTGGGTATTCCTCTGCGGCTGCTTCTGGGGCAACTCCAGTCACAAGTTTGGCTGGACTAAACCCCATTCCACCACATCTATTTAGAAAATGTCTGTTTCTAATTCTATCTAGTTGATTGAGTTTTAATAGACTTCAATGGCCATTAAATGTTTAGTAATAGTCCTTCTTAATACCTACTTTTCCTTTCACATCTTCCTTATAAATTAAGTTTGAGCCTTTAATAAATATACATTTAAAAATAAATATTGAATATCTATATGCTTAAATTTGAATATATTATAAATCTATAATAGAAGAGAAAAAAATTGCTCTGAAGTATCACTCATAAAATAAGTGATCCCTTGATTTTGGCTTAGAACTTAGCATACATGTCTGTTTACAGAAGTTGTGGAGCTACATTGTCAATGTGATGCACTGTGTGGTAGTGACGACTGACATCCTTATGGAAGCTTCTTAGTGTGACTTAATAATCCACAGCTCTCTGTAGATTAAACATAGACTAATTTTCATAATCTAAAATCACCTTATTGGACTTCTACAAATTGAGAAAATTCTTAAAGGGGAATATAACTTTTCAGAATTTAATTTTTATTCTTTTATTGTGTCACTTCCTACAATTTTTATGTAAACATTTTAAAGTTTTCTGTGGATATATAAAAATGATGTTTTATTAACCAAAGAAATTGGGTGACTCCTTCTGATTTTATAAGCCAAGTTAACTACCACTGTACCTTTCACTATGAAGTTAAAGAATTAAAGATCTCAAACTTACTTTGAAGAATCAACTATAGTACTCTGGAAAATGGATTTGTGTGTGTGTGTGGCAATAAAAGACTATAAGTATTCCCAAATGAAATATCAAACACAGCTCAGACATTCCAACTCCTACTGCTGTATTGAGAAAGGAAGTAAAAATCAATGCCTGATAAAGTGCCAAATGCAAATTACCATTGAAAGAGAAACATTGCTCTGGGTATAATAGCAAAACTGTGTAAGGTGATATCTGAGAAGTGGCAGACTCATGAAGGACACTTTTTACACTCTCTTTTGAACTATGGCACTGGTCAAAGTAGTTAAGGTAGAAATAAGAGATCAGATCTTGAATTCTAATTCACTCATATGGCATATTTCAAAATAGATGCAAATTTAAGGACAAAGATGTTTTTCCAAATATTCTGAAATACTAGATTAAACCACATATATTTATCTTCTTAGTTGAAGCTATTATTATTTCCACCAATATTCAATAGGAAATAATCTCATTCTAATATAAAAAATATAGTATGTCTGTAGGATAAAAGCAGCTTATAATGAAAAAATAATAGAAATAAAACAAAAAAACTTAATACCAGATTTCATACTCATATTATCAGTTGTATCTTTTTGGTCATTTCCGAAAAATGTTTAAAAATAACTTGTCATGTCATAGCTAACACAAAAAGCATGTTATAAAACCTGTATAATATTAAATTTTAGAATTACTATCATTTTCCAAGGACCTTGGCTATAATCACTTCAGCAGTTCAGTAAAATGATATTTCATCTCTATTTCTATTAGTTAGGGGTGAAATCTCTCTCTGGCTCTCTTTTACACACACGCAGACGCACACACGTCCTTGTATTCTTACTAGCCATTTTAAAAGATGCACAAATTTTTAAAAATGCTACAAAACGAGCTTGGTGTGGTGGCTCACACCTGTAATCTCTACATTTAGGGAAGCTGAAGTGGGCTGATCACAAGATCAGGAGTTCTAGACCAGGTGGGTGAAACACCGTCTCTACTAAAAATACAAAAATTAGCCAGGTGTGATGGCACGTGCCTATGGTCCCAGCTGCTGGGGATGCTGAGGCAGGGGAACCCCTCAAACCTGGGAGGTGGAGGTTGCAGTGAACTATCTCAAAAAAAAAAAAAAGAGAGAGAGAGATGGGGCTTGGTGGCTCACACCTATAATCCCAACCCTTTGGGAGGCTAAGGCAGGCAGATCACCTGAGGTCAAGAGTTAGAGACCAGCCTGACCATCATGGAGAAACTCCAACTCTACTAAAGAAAAAAAAATAATAGCCAGGAGTGGTAGTGGGCACCTGTAATCCCAGCTACTCAGGAGGCTGTGGCAGGAGAATGGATTATATCCGAGTTGCAGAGGTTGCAGTGATCTGAGATCACAGCATTGCATTCCATCCTGGGCAACATGAGCAAAATTCCACCTCAAAAAAAAAAAGCTACAAAACTTATCTATATTTTGAAAATTCAGCCTAATTTCTAGGACTATAATGGGTATTTTCCTGTCACTGGAGTCTTTATTTTATCAGTTTAACAACGATACATAATTTCATTTTCTGAGAAACTGACCAACATTAGCCTATTATGACACTCTTTCTAATATTTTGTTCTTTCTTTTGTTCTTTTTTTGTGCTAAGCAATACGGCAAGCTCATGTTTTAGTAACAGTGGTTTCGTTTTCTTTTTGAATAATGACTTTCCTTTTAGATCACTTCAAATACAGTGTGTGACACATACACAAGTGATATTAACCAGAAAAGAAAGCAGCCCACATCTGTTATTTTTATACACATGGTTTTGGTGCTTATTATTCCATTTATGGAAAAGTTCAGGGAATACATTATGCATTGATTAGGAAAGTAGGATGCATGAACATGGATGAACTAATTCTAATAATTTCTGTGCTTGGTGTAGTATAGAGATATTTATGTAAGCTTTTACTTTAGTACTACGTATTTAAAGTCTGAGGGGTCATTTTAGATTAGTTATCATTTACCCTAAATCACTGCATTTAAAATAGTTTGTTTTAGATAAGTTGTTTTATGCACACAGTTTTTTTTTTTTAATATCTTGTTGGTCCTGCAAGTATAAATCTCTGTTTTGTTGTTGTTGTTATTTTTGGTTTTGGTTTTGCTTTTCCCATGGGCTTTTGCCTAGATACTGATGTTCTATGTAATTTAATTAAAGGTAAATATTTAATTGATTGCCAAAGCATAATCAGATTCCATGTGTCACATTATTGCAAACATGATTAAATCAACTTAAAAACTGTGTGAAAATAGATTTTATATTAAAAACAACCTTCCAAGGGAATAATCAGATATGAGAATACTGGATATAGAGAAATTAATTGAATGATTAAGGGGAGGTTAGAACACAAAGGCCAGAGATAGACAAAAAATTCTAAAGGATACAGGACTTATGATTGGTCCTTTGGAGAGACTTTCTAGATGGGAGGTGAAAATGTGCACATAACTGAAGACACTTTTATGATTTCTGTTTTATTGCTAATCTACTTACTTCAAAAGGATATCTTATCTCACCCACCCCATAATCCACAAAACACAGATCAGTCATTCTATCTAAGGTTGTTTAACTTGCATAATATAATTACACTTTATTTTTCCCCTCTTCTGCAACACTAATGCACTGAATGAATCAGTGATTATTTTTATAGCAGCAAAGATCACAGATGCTTTTTGTAGACTTCCATAAAACAATGTTACTCCTGAGGAGAAAAAGGTAAAAGTCACAGTATATACCCAGATTGCCTACATTTATGGCTACACTGAATATATTAATATAAAGAAAGCAATGTTCAACAAGTGGAGCAGAAAAAGAATATATAGCTGTACAGAGGTTTTCAAGATGGAACATTTCAGGAAACTTAATTCAATCCATGTGTACTATAGAAAACAGACACATGCATGCATACACATATATATACACACATATATATATATATATACACATAAACATACAACTTAAGCACTACAGAAGATGTAAAAAATAAAGTCAAACCCAAACCTTTCCAAAGAAGTTTGCTACCATGTGAGATTGCAAGTATGTATGTAGTAAGCTATAATATAAACTATTCATGCTATAAAAATGTTCTATAGAGCAATAGTAGGACAGAAATATAATTATTTTATGAGATATATAGCTATGACAGTCAATCTCTTTAATTATGAACATAAATGCCATCTGGATGATGACATCATGTTTGCAAAATGTATACACATATAAACATATTCACACATACACATATATATGTAAAATTAGGTATATATGAAAGTATATACTGTCTATCTATATGGATATATCTGTATATCTATATCAGGTGTCCCCTCAAAGCTCCAGACCCACATGCTCAGTTGCTTACCTGTCAAATCCTGGATAGTTCATGTCCATTTTAAATGTATGATGTCCAAAGCTGAGCCTTTGATTTATTACCTGCCCCCAAGGATTCCCTCCATCAGTCTTACCTTTTTACAAAATGGTACCACTAGCTACTCATCTGCTCAAGTCAAAACCTACATAACCTTGACTCCTTTCTTTTCCTGATTCCCTACATATAAGTCAATGGCAAGCATTGTTGATTCTCTCACATATGTGTCCCTTCTTTCAGCACTGGAGATGTTTCCATCTTCACTGTTACTGCTGGCCCTATTTCTGCTTTGCCTATCAATCTATTCTGCACTCTCCAAGGAATGTGATCAGAAAGAATAAATCAAATGCTGTCACTTTTAAAGCACCTCCCACACTTTCTGCTTTAGTTTTAATAAAAATCCAAACTGTCTTATCTTAACACAGCCTCTCTACTAAACTTATCTGTTACTACTCCAGTCATTCTGGAGACATTCAGACTGTTTTTCCTTTTTAAGGCTTTTTGGCGTTTCGTAATTCTGATTTCCACTTTTAACTGTCTTTAAATTCCTATGTCAACTAAGTTACCTTCTATGAGAAGTTGTTCTTAAAATTTTCCTGAAATTAAGTATTCAGGTAACTACATTCCAAAAAAAAAAAAAAAAAAAGGTAGTAGTGTGTGTTATAGCTATAGCTCCTCACTCCTCACTTCTCTTTTTTTCCAAGTTCCTATTATAAGAAGCAAAACAATTGTCCTGTTCATTTGTGTATTTACTTTACTTTTACCTGGAAAATACGTGCCTTGCTAACCAACCTTTCTTTATTATTGCCCAAGTAAATGCTGTAGACAATCAATATTTATTTTTGAATCAATGGATACATGCTTGCAGAGGCATGGTCCAGGAGTACCATGAGGGCAACGTGCTCCAGCGGATGCCACAGAATACATAAAATTTTACATGGTGAATTACATGCTTCTTATACTCATAAGAAGCAAGTAATTGATGTTTAATAGAAAGATAAGAAAGAAAAAATAAAAATTATGGAAAAGGAAAATTGGAATCTGACTATAGATTTATGGAGTTTTATTTTTTTTAAGTAGGAAGTAATCTTATAAGAAAGCACATTAGAATAATAACCAGTATTAACTTGGGAAAATATGTTGCATAAAGCTAAAAGTCTAACCACAGTCTACTTAGGATCCTATTAGAATAGTTCAGTCAATTAATGATACTCATTACTCAATAAGTAAAAAGAGTATATTGATTCAGCAGATATCACTCCAGTTGAAGCTTCTGAAAGCATTATTCATTCATTCATTTAACCATTTACTCAATGATGATATTGACTAAAACTTTTTTATCTGAAGAGCTGCTAGAAATCTAGGTAGGGTCAAGAGATGGATGACACATTCAAACCCTGGCCTCTCAGCTCTTTGATCTCCTTAATCACAATACATTTTCCATTTTTAAAATTTGCCATCAACCCTCACAGTCACAACTTCTATATTAAAATCATCTTAAAGTGATCCTACATTGACATCAGATACTGTCAAATCCCAATGGACTGTCTACTCAAAATCCTGAACTTCTCCTTTCTTTAAAATCTTGGAAATATCCAGTAATTAGCCATTTTTTGTCTTTAATTCAATTATAGAAAACTCTTAAATTCCCACATTTAGGTTTAATATAACTTAATATAAATGCAATCATTTTTCTCCCTCATCAAAGGAGATTAACAGACTATTATTATTTTTAATTGTTTTTAAAATACAGCTCATACGGTTTGGTTGTATACCCACCTAAATCTCATCTTGAATTGTAGTTCCCAGAAACCTCATCTGTTGTGAGGGGGGCTGAGTTGGGGGTAATTGAATCATGGTGCCAGTTACCTTCATGCTGTTATCATGATAGTGGGTGAGTTCTGACAAGATCTGGTGGTTTTATAAGGGACATTTCCCCTTTTTGCTTGGCACCTCTCTCTCCTGCCACCATGTGAAAAAGGACGTGTTTGCTTCCCTTTCCACCATGATTGTAAGTTTTCTGAGGCCTCACTAGCCAAGCAGAACTGTGAGTCAATTAAATCTCTTTCTTTTATAAATTACCCAGTCTTGGGCATTTCTTCATAGCAGCATGAAAATTAACTAATACAGTAAATTGGTACTAGGAGTAGTGGGGTGCTGCTGTAAAGATACCAGAATGTGGAAATGACTTTGGAATTGGGTAACAGGCAGGTTAGGACAGTTTTGAGGACTCGAAATGAGACAGGAAAATATGGGAAAGTTTGAAACTTCCTGAAGACTTGGAGGGTTCAGAAGCCAGGAACATGTGGGAAGGTGTGGAACCTCCTAGGGATTTGTTGAATGGCTTTGACGAAAATGCTGATAGTGATATGTACTATGTAGTCCAAGCTGAGGTGGTCTCGGATAGAGATGAGGAGCTTGTTGGGAACTAGAATAAAGTTCACTCTTGCTATGCAAAGAGACTGGTGGCATTTTGCCCCTGCCCTAGAGATCTGTGGAACTTTGAACTTGAAAGAGCTGATTTAAGGTATCTGGCAGGAGAAATTTCTAAGTGACAAAGCATTCAAGAGGAAGCAGAGCATAAAAGTTCAAAAAATTTGCAGCCTGACAAGGCAATAGAAAACAAAACCCTATTTTCTGGAGAGAAATTCAAGCTGGCTGCACAAATTTGCATAAGTAATGAGGAGTCAAATGTTAATCACCAATACAATGGAGAAATTATCCCAAGGGCATATAACAAACCTTCACAGAAACCCCTCTAACCCAGCCAACCATACCAAAAAAAAAAAAAAAAAAAAAACAACGAAGCTGAAAGCATCACACTGCCAAACTTTAAACTATGCTACAAGTTGACAGCAACCAAAATAGCATGGTGCTGGCACAAAAGTAGACACAAAGACCAATGGAACAGAGTAGACAGCCCAGAAATAATGCCACATACCTATAACCATCTGATATTCAACAATGTACACAAAAACATTTAATGGAGAAAGGACTGCCTGTTCAACCATTGGTGCTGGTGTAACTGGCTTGATATGTGCAAAAGATTAAAACTGAATCCCTTCCTTACACCATATACAAAAAATCAGCTATAAAACCTAAAAATAAAAAACCCTGGAAGATAACCGAGGAAATGCTATACTTATCATAGAATCTGGCAAGGATTTTATGATGAAAATGACAAAAGCAATTGTAAAAAATATTTTAAAATGATAAATGGGACCTCATTAAACTAACAATCTTCTGCACAGCAAAAGGAACTCAAAGTAAACAGACGACCTCCAGAATGGAAGAAAATATTTGCAAACTATGTAAATATAAATTTGTTTAAGTTACTTATATAACTTTGTCTAGTATCCATAATCTATAAGTGACTTAAATTTATAAGCAAATACAAACAGACTCATGAAAAAGCAAGCAAAGGACATGAAGAGAAACTTTTCAAAAGAAGACATACATGCAGCCAGCAAGCATATAAAAAATGCTTGATATTACTAATCATTAGATAAATATAAATCAAAATCACAATAAGATGCCATCTCACACCCATCAAAATGATTGTTATTAAAAAGTCAGAAATTAACAGATGTTGGGGAGATTGCAGAAAAAAGGGAAAGCTTATTCACTGCTGGAGGAGATGTATGCAGAATGTGCAGGTTTGTTACATAGGTATACATGTGCCATTGTGGTTTGCTGCACCCATCAACCCATCATCTACATTAATTATTTCTCCTAATGCTATCCCTCCCCTAACTCTCCACTCAGCCACAGGCCCTGGTGTGTGATAGTTCCCTCCCTGTGTGCATGTGTTCTCATTGTAGAACTCCCACTTATGAGTAAGAACATGCAGTGTTTGGTTTTCTGTTCTTGTGTTAGTTTGCTGAGAATGATGGTTTACAGCTTCATCCATGTCCCTGCAAGGACATGAACTCATCCTTTTTTATGGCTGCATGTATTCCATGGTGTATATGTGCCACATTTTCTTTATCCAGTCTATCACTGATGGATATTTGGGTTGGTTTCAAGTCTTTGTTATTGTGAACAGTGCCACAGTAAACATACTTGTGCATGTGTCTTTATAATAGAATGATTTATAATCCTTTGGGTATATACCCAGTA
Source organism: Cheracebus regulus (assembly GCA_963574635.1). Taxonomy (NCBI): domain Eukaryota; kingdom Metazoa; phylum Chordata; class Mammalia; order Primates; family Pitheciidae; genus Cheracebus; species Cheracebus regulus. The sequence continues at coordinate 29,027 of CAUYQU010070277.1, read as the reverse complement.
ATGGGATTGCTGGATCAAATGGTATTTCAAGTTTGAGATCCTTGAGGAATCGCCACACTGTATTCCACAATGGTTGAACTAATTTACAATCCCACCAACAGTGTAAAAGCATTCCTATTTCTCCACATCGTCTCCAGCATCTGTTGTTTCCTGGCTTTCTAATGATTGCCATTCTAGCTAGTGTGAGTTGGTATCTCAATGTGGTTTTGATTTGCATTTCTCTAATGACCAGTGATGATGAGCTTTTTTCATATGTTTACTGCCTGCATAAATTTCTTCTTTTCAGAAATGTCTGTTCATATCCTTCATCTACTTTTTGATTTTTTTTTCTTGTAAATTTCACTTTTTGTAGATTCTGGCTATTAGCCCTTTGTCAGCTAGCCCTCTGTCAGATTTTGTCAGATGTAAAATATCTTTTCCCATTCTGTAGGTTGCCTGTTTATTCTGATGATAGTTTCTTTTTCTGTGCAGAAGCTCTTCAGTTTAATTAGATCCCATTTGTCTATTTTGACTTTTGTTGCCATTGCTTTTGGTGTTTTTGTCATGAATTATTTGCCCATGCCTATGTCCTGACTGGTTTTGCCTTGGATTTCCTATAGGGATTTATGGTTTGGGGTTTTACATTTAAGTCTTTAATCCATCTAGAGTTAATTTTTGTATAAAGTGTAAAGAAGGGATCCAGTTTCAGCATTCTGCCTATGGCTAGCCAGTTTTCCCAAGATCATTTATTAAATAGGGAATCCTTTCCCCAATGCTTGTTTTTGTTAGATTTGTTAACTATCAGATGGTTATAGAGGTGTGGTATTATTTCTGAGGCCTCTGTTCTGTTCCATTTGTCTATATGTCTGTTTTGGTACCAGTACCATGCTGTCTTTGTTATTGTAGCCTTGTAGTATAGTGAAGTCAGATCGTGTGATGCCTCCAGCTTTTTGTTTTTCCTTAAGATTTTCTTGGCTATGTGGACTCTTTTTTGGTTCCATATGAAATTTAAAGTAGTTTTTTTCAAATCTACGAGGAAAGTCAATGGTAGCTTGATAGGTATAACATTGAATCTATAAATTACTTTGAACAGGATGACCATTTTTATGATATTGTGAGCATGGAATGTTTTCCATTTGTTTGTGTCCTCTCTTATTTCCCTGAGCAGTTCTCCTTGAAGAGGTCCTTCATATCCCTGGCAAGTTGCATTCCTAGGTATTTTATTCTCTTTGTAGCAATTGTGAATGGGAGTCCACTCATGATTTGCCTCTCTGTTTTTCTGTTATTGGTGTATAGGAATGCTTGTGATTTTTGCACATTTATTTGGTATCCTGAGTACTATATTTTCTTCATTCATCTGCTGATGGACACTTAGGTTCCTATTTCCAAATATCCAAATTTTGGCTATTGCACACAGAGTTGCAACAAATATAAGAGGGCAGGTATCTCTTCAGTATACTGATTTCCTTTTGAGAGTTATTTATCCAGGAGTGGAATTGCTGAATTATATGGTAGGTGTATTTCTGACTACATGTTCTTTAAAAATAGGTAGGGCAAGTCAGTTGACTGCCATCAAATGGCATTCTGCCTACTGAGATTGCCATGAGAACCTGCATGAGGTACAACTATTGAGTAAATAGGCTCTCAACAAATATTTCACAATTAGAAGAGTGAAGCAATTTGCAAATCAATATAATTGAGATATGAAATGATTCTACATGTGGAAAAATTGTGAAGAATCACCTCCTCAGTTGCTGGGAAGTGTTTAGAATGTGACTTGTTTGATAAAACCTGGACATAATTAAGTGTGAGCTATTGAATAACAATTGTTCAAAAAAATAAAGAAAAAAAAACTTGCCTTAGGCAATAAAAGTACTTTTATTATAATTCATTCACCCAATTTGCTATGGAGCAATTAAAATTATATAATTTTATATATGGAAGACACTTTAGGGATGATTTAGCTAATACTTTCATTTAAAATATGATGAAACAGAGTCCTTCAGGAATAAAGCAATTTACACAGGATAAAGTAAGTTAAAGCCAGAAGATTCAATCTCATGTCTCCCAATTTTAAATGCAGTATCTTTTTTTGAAAGTAATGAAAACTGAAGATTTTTTTTCATGCTGATCAATTCAAGAAAATTAAAATGATCATTGGAGATAAATTTTTCTCCATTCAAAATTAAATAATTGTATTAAGACTATAAAGGAAAAGAGTATATTTTGTATATCAGATTATTAACACAGTATATTTCTGAAGAGTTAGGTGACTGGGAAATTTCACTTTCTATCTGGCATATGTAGCCAGAGTATTCCAAAATCATGCAGCCTTTCCAAGTGACCCTTTAGTAATATCCTAATAAAATCATTTTAATTCTCCAGTCCATGAAACTGGAACAGATTTATTCTTGTTTCTGAGACTCCCTGAGATGACAAAAAATAGGGGCATGCAGAAGAGACCCTTATACTTGCCAGTATATTTTACTCTAAATGCTTGCTACTGATTTGTTTTTTGCTTATGTAGTTAAACCCCAATGCTTCCACATGGCTGCTCTAGTTTTTTGGGGTCATTTTATTCCAAAATCTTTTTTTAGTTTTTACTATATGCCTAGCAGTGGTCCAAAATCTTTATGCACATTAGTTGATTTAACCTTGACCATAACTCTAAGAATTAAGTACAGTTTATTCCCATTTTGGAGCTTAGGTAAATGAAACACTGAGAAACTGATAGTCATGTGTTAGAGTCAGGATTTGAACCTACTTAAGCTTGGCTGCAAAATCTGTGTTCTTAAACATCTGTACTTTAAAATACACTTAACATAATATTATTGTGTGAATCTTTTACCAAATCTGTGGTATACTAGAGGATAATTTCTGCAGAACAAAAATATGAAGATTAAAAGCTAAATGGCAGCTACTGTTGGTACTACATTTCTAACTATCTCTGACACAAAGAATTTCTAACTTTCCTTTTTTTGTTCCCCAGTTTATCACATTGTTCCTCTCCCTTTAGAAAAACTCCTACCTATTTCCCTTCTTCCTTTGAATCTTTAGGGCAATCCAACATTCTACTTCCTGAGTGTTCAACAGATAAAGGAAAACTCAAGTTTCCTGTTATTGTTTTAAATAAAGAATATCTAGTTTTTTTTGGTCACCACTCCACAGTGGCCAGAGCTTTGACTTTCACTACCAAAGAACTAATAATGTGAGTTCATTCTTAAACAATTCATTTATCCCTAATCAATTCCAATTTTTCTTCCAGAATGAAGATGCGAATGTAGTTAGATTTTTTTTTAAACTTTTATTTTAGGTTAAGGTATACATGTACATGTTTGTTAGATAGGAAAATTGTGTGTCACGGGTTGTATATACAAACTATTTTGTCACCCAGGTGATAAGTGTAGTACCTGATGGTAGTTTCTTTATCCTCACCCTCCTTCCACCTTCAACCTTCAAGTAGGCCCTGGTATCTATTGTTCCCTCTTTGTGTCTATATGTACTTAACATTTAACTTTCAGGTATAATTGATAACATGAGGTGTTTTGTTTTCTGCTCTTGTGTTAGTTTGCTTAGGATGAGGGCCTCGAGCTCCATCTATGTTGCTGCAAAGGACGTGCTCTCATTCTTTTTTATCACTGCATAGCATTCTATGATATATATGTATTACTTTTTTTTTTAATCTAGTCTATTTTTTTTTAATCCAGTCTACCATTGATAACCATTTAGGTTGATTCCATGTCTTTACTACTGTGAATAGTGCTGCAGTGAATATACATGTGAATGTGTCTTTATGATAGAGCAACTTATATTCCTTTGGGTATATAACCAATAATGGATTGCTAGGTAAAATGGTGATTATGTTATACATTCTTTGAGAAATCACCAAAATGTTTCTCACAGTAGTTGAACTAATTTACATTCCCATCAACAGTGTGTAAGTGTTCCCTTTTCTCTGCAACCTCACTAGCATCTTTTATTTTTTGACTTTTTAATAATAGCCATTCTGACTGATTTGAGAGAGTATGTCTTGTGGGTTTGATTTGTATTTCTCTGATGATTAGTGATGTTGAACATTTTTTTCATATGCTTGTTGATGTATGTGTTCTTTTGATAATAGTCTGTTCATATTCTTTGCCCACTTTTTAATGGGATTGTTTGGTTTTTGCTTGTAAATTTAAGTTCCTTATAGATGTTGAAAATTAGACCTTTGTCAGATGCATAGTCCGCAAATATTTTCTCCCATTCTGTAGGTTGTGTGTTTATTCTGTTGATAGTTTCTTTTGCTGTGCAGAAGCTCTTTACTGTAATTAGTTACCACTTGTAATTTGTTTTGTTTTGTTTTGTTACAGTTGCAGTTGCTTTTGGCATCTCTATCATGAACTCTTTACCAGAGATTATATCCAAAATGATATTTTCCAGGTTTTCTTCTAGGGTTTTTATAGTTTTAGATTCCATATTTAAGTCTTTAATCCATCTTGAGTTGATTTTCATATATGGCAAAGGAAGAAGTACAGTTTCAATCTTTTGCACATGGCCAGCCTTAATAATAATTAAAATTTTATTCAACCATTTATTGTATAGCACCATTTATTGAATAGGGAGTCCTCTCCTCATTGCTTGTTTTTGTAAACTTTATCAAAAATTAGATGGTTGTAGGTATATGGCTTTACTTCTGGGCTCTATATTCTGTTCCATTGGTATATGTGTCTGTTTTTGTTCCAATACCTTGCTGTTTTGGTTACTGTGACGTTGTAATATAGTTTGAAGTAAAGTGATGCCTCTAGCTTTATTCTTTTTGCTTAGGATTTATTTGGCTATTCAGCGCCTTTTTTGGTTTCATATGAATTTTAGAATAGTTTTTTCTATTTCTGTGAAAAATCGCATTGGTAATTTAATAGGAACTGCAATGAATCTGTAGATTGCTTTGGGCAGGATGGCCATTTTAACAGTACTGATTCTTCCAATCCATGAGCATAGTGTGTTATCATTTGTTTGTGTTGTTTCTGATATCTTTGAGCAGTGTTTTATGACAAAACCACAGCCAACATTGTACTGAAGGGGAAAAAGCTGGAAGCATTTCCACTGAAAACCTGAACAAGACAAGGATGATCATTCTCACCACTCCTATTCAATGTCATACTGAAAGTCCTTGCCAGAGCAATCAGGTAAGATAAAGAAATAAAAGGCATCCAAATAGGAAGAGAGAAAATCAAACTATCCCAGTATGAAGGCAATATTGTTTTATACCTAGAAAACCCCATAGTCCTTGCCCAAAAGCTCCTAGATCTGTTAAACGACTTCAGCAAAGTTTCGCCATACCAAGTTAATGTGCAAAAATCTTTAGCATTTTTGTATACAAACAATGCCCAACCTGAGAACCAAATCAAGAATGTAATCCCACTCACAAAAGCCACAAAAAATAAAAAATAAAATAAAATACCTAGGAATGCAGCTAATCAGGGAGGTACAAGACTTCTATTGTTAGATTTTGTTTGACATTTTTTTCTTCCCATTGCATGTATTTTTTTAAAAAAGAACATCTTATTTTTTGGAATTAGAAGTTATTCTAAAATTATAATTTGTTTTATACTTAATTTTTAAAGTATCAGTATAAAAACTGACTCTATTTTCTAGACAATAAATGTAAGACAGCAAGATATTTGAGAACTCAAATAGTAGAAGTTCCTTTCTACTTTTTCTTGCTGAATATAAATGAAGGACTGCACTATAAATCTAGGTGGCTTCATATCTATTAAGCTATAGAATATTACCCTATAATGAGGAATCAGAAAGGAAATAATGCCACCTATACAAATTACTTTAATGTAATAATTAGAAAATATTATTTATCACCTACTATGTAATCATTACTTGGAATGTTAAAAATTAATTATCTATGATAATTTGAGATGTTTTTCACTTTTTGAATTACTCAGAATTGGATGAAAACTACAGACTCTTTAGGGAGAAAAACATACATATACATATACAAAAAGAATTTTTTACATAACAGGAAGTTGGCCAAAGAGGAAGAGATCCTAAGTGTTACCATTTATCTCTAAGTTGAAATAATAAAATGTTATGTTAAAAATGCATATTTTGTACAAATATTAATCCTGTTTTTACTAATGATAAATGGTAAACGTAAGCACATTTAAAGTTTAACTAGTGTATTAGAGCAAATAGTGATTCATGAATGCAGAAGCGCCAGATCACAAGTGGTTGGGCTGCAACCAGGGGAAATGTTTTATAAACTGCTTGTCACAGAAACAAGACAGAGAAAATATTTTTGATTAGTTCAAATGGAAAATTCCCTAGTTAGAGGTTAGTATGACAGTTTCTAATCGGTTAAGCTTAAGTTTCTTTTACTTTTTACCTTGAGTTAGACTTCTATTAACACTAAGGTTTTTTCTGTTGTTGTTGTTGTTGTTTTTGGACATGCAGTTGATCCTTAAACAAGACAAATTTGAACTGTACAAGTCCACCTCAGCTAAATCCAGTATTCACAGGATACAAACCTGCATATGCAGAGGACCAACTTTTCATAACTGTGGGTTCCACAGGGCAAACTGCAGATGAAAATATGTGGATTTGGGTATATGTGGAGTCCTGAAACCAGTCTGTGCTTACCAAGGGATGTCTGTATTACCATAATTAATCATATTTTGGTTTGTAAGATGCCCCATTATTTTATGTTTCATAAAGATAAAAAATCATTCTATTATAATTGTAGGATGTCATTGATGGTAAGATGTCTCTGGGTTTCAGAGATGTTAAAAAATGTAAAAAGTGCATTTTAGAATCAATAAATCATAGTATTTCTTTTTACTTTAAACATGAGAAATTGCTTTTATTTCAGATAAATGAATATATAAAATATTAGGTTTTAGAATCTCTGCAATTTCTATTATTTTCCAAGAACTGAATTCACTTTCCTTAGGAAATTCGTACATTTGCATCTAATTTTACTGTAGAACTATTACTTCTAAAAGATAATTTTAACATAGCTGACCTTATCCTGTAAACTTTTGACCTCCTTCTTGTTTAAAATGATATCTTTAGACCTCAGCCTATTCACTCTAGCAAGTACTTTAAATGGAGCAGAGGCCAAGCAGCATGCAATTTCTAGAATCAATCATAATCATTGTCTGATTTATTTGATAATGAATCCTACCTTCTGACATATTTCAAATGGATCTTTGGAGTCTAGAACTGAGGTGTCTGGCAGACCTTTCATACTTGCAATTTTTGGTTCTCCCTCCCTTAATCAACCTTATGTTGATGTAAAAGTCTACTGTATATTTGATCCAAACATTTGCCTAAAACCTATCTTAAAACTATCCTTCTGATCCACCTTTGCCAGAGGTACCAACAATGCCAACAAATAACTGTTAGATGGGCAAGGTTTTTCATCTGGAACATAGTTTTTGGATCTGATAGTTCTTCCTCCTCATTTCCTCAAAAGATATATTTTATATCATCATCTCTATTGACAGAAACCAAATGTCAAAAGTCAGTGAGCCAAGAGAGAGCTAAGAAAGATTAGAAACATTAAAGTATTGAAGACACAAAGCCATACCAACGCTCTGCTAGTTCTGCCAGAAAGAAACCATAGGTGGAAATGCTGATGAGAGTTAGGCCTGTGTTTCAAAAATCTTTAATTTACCAAATGTTCAGGGAAGTCATTTGACTGATGATGAGATCTATTCAACTCATCAGATGTGCAAATAAAACATTTATTTTAATCTTTGAATAAACATTTACATCTTTGGACAAAAATGGAGAGTAATTAATTAGTTAGAGAATTACTTTTGAATGTGTTTAGAAACTGAAAATATTATACAGGATGTAGAAACTAGCTTTTCTTAAGGAATATTTGAATAATGGCTGAAAGATTTTGATATCCAAGTAAAATTTTTAAAAACTCATAAATTGTAGTCAAATTCACAGATGCAAAAAGGGTTTCAAAGTATTAACATTTAACATGGACAATCAAATAAAAAGCAAATATATATACAATAACTTCCTAACATTGTCACATTTATCTAATAATAGAAATATATTAAGAATTTTAGGGTTGAGTGGTTTCAATGCCAATACAGTACAAAATTTTTGTATATGCTAGATCACTGATTTACATAATCCCAGCTTTTACATGCATGTGCATGTTTTATGGTTTGAAAAACAGCAGCATTTATTAAGTATATATATTTGTTAAATGTGTATGTGTGTGTGTGTGTGTGTGTGTGTGTGTGTGTGTATGAGGATAAGCTGTATATATCTGTGTATACATACATACACATACACAGATATATATATAGCTTATCCTCATTGCTCACAGATTTTATATTTGTGAATGCACAAATATAAATTTGGGGCAGATTTATTTGTAGCCCCAAATCAATACTCATGTCACTTCTGCTGCCATTCACAGACATGCTCATCTAGAGAGAAGCAAAAAGTTGGGGTTACCCGATGTTCACATTCCCAGCAGATGTTGAACAAGTCTGTGTTCTGCCTTCTTCTTTCAGCTCTTACACTGTAAATGAGTGTACTTTTTGAAGTCTGTCTAGTGGTATCTTGTTTGCATTTTTGTGCTCTTAGTTGGTAATTTTGCTGTTTAAAATGGCTCCCAGCAGAGTGCCCAAGTGCTATCTAGCATTTCTAAGTGCAAGAAGGCTATGATGTAACTTACAGAGAAAAGACGTGTTAGATAAGCTTTGCTCAGGCATGAGTTATAATGCTGTTGGCCAAGAATTCAATGTTATTGAATCAACAATATATATTAAATAAGGCATATTTAAACAGAAACACACAAAAAGCAAAGTTATGTATTGATTGGTTGATGAAAATATTGTGACCAGAGGCTCACAGGAACCTAAACCTGTATTTTCTCTAAAGGCAATTGCTTAGCAACTCCCTAATTCAGTGTTTGAAGTGAGTTTATAGGCTATAACTACTGCAAATAACAACAATCAACTGTCTATATAATATGGGATGCCACATTTAGATGACATCTATTTTTGCTTAGCTTCCTTTTGTTCAAAATCTCTTCTTATTTGGTGGTGGGAATTCTCCCACTGTTTAAGTCTTGTTTGGAGTGTAAGTTGGCAAACTGAAGGGGTTCAGATACTGTCTCTCCATACTCCTGGAAGTAAGGATGTAGGCACTTGATCTAGATTCAGCTGATTAAATGCTGCTACCTAGGATACTGAATGCTGAGCTTGGGATGAAAAGACAAAGGAATGGTTTATATTTATTCCCATTGGTAGCTTGCAGCAGAAGCAGTGTTTGGCCATGGAGATCACACCAGGCAACTTTACAATGTGACCAGAGCTGAGAATGTTGATGCTGATGCTTTCTTGTTTCCTTTTCATTTTCTGAGCCTGATTCTGTCCAGTCTTCCTGTCAAATCTGTTAGTAACAGCCCCATACACTTCCAATAAATTATTTTTCTTATAACTTAGTCAGATCTTGTATTTGTGGCTTGCAACCCAGAATCCAGATGAATACAACTATCATATGCCAAGTGTTATGCCAAACATTGTAAAAGTATATTAAAAATCCATATTTTATGATTCTGGGAGTATTATGAAAAATATAAAACCTATGTGAAGTTATATATATATATTTCCCTTAAAAGACTTGTAATATTTTGTTTGATCTTTATCTAATACTTAATCTAAATTACAGAGGAGAAAACCAGAATTTTTAAAAGATCTTTAGGATATTTTAAAGATCAATATGTATTTGACAGAACTATTAAAATATATGGTAAAGGCTTAGAGTTACATAAAATTAGGATCTGGACTTAACAAATTATTTTACTAATAAATTGGTCTTAATTTTTACTTCCTTAGAAAGAGCTTTCAAGAATGTTTACTTTTCTACAATCATTCTGAACTTTAGGGTTGACATTTTCTCTGCAAAAATATTTTGAGATTGTTATCTATAATTGAATTGCCTTTCAACTCCATCAAAACATGTAAATATATATCTACATAAGAATTAAAACTTAATGAAGTCAAATAACTATTTTATGAATGTTTCTTACAAAGATAAGTTTAAGAAATCTGATAAATTATGAATATTGATTAGCCAAACATAATTCAGTATTTACAGGGTAATTTTCCTGGCATGTAGGAATGAAGGCTTTTGCTTATAATTTCTTTTCTATTGGCTGCCTATTAAGTAAATAAAACCACCAAAAACATGCAGGTTTCTAGTTAATCCTTCCATCTCTTGTACAAACTATTCAGTTCTCTGGTGCTTTGGTTTCGTTTCGTTGATTTCATTTTCACTTCCAATTTCAGAAGTGTTGAATAATAAAACTGTTTTGCAGATTATATTACCCCAAAATTGTTTAGATATACTTGCAATTTCTCTCACTTCCTAAAAAAGATGATTCCCAGTCCCACATGTTGAAGTGTTAAAGGCCCCAGGGGGAAGTAAATAAGAGTTTCGTTAATCCCAGATTAAGCCCATCCCTGAAAGCAGTAAGAAACACTCCTCACATGCTGGAAATGCAACTGTTGAATTCAAGAAAGTACAGCCATCAGTTCCACCTGAGAATCACAGATACAGCCCAAAAAGAACCTCTTGGGTGCTTAATGTCTTGGCAGCTTCTAAATGCACATCCCTGGGGATTTGTAAACCAGACAAGCAAACCAGGCTGTCACGGAAATATGCAAACATGTTATCTATTCAAATAACATCTGTTAAAGTTAAAAAGCAAATATACAGCCATTACACAGTGACCAATCAAATTAGCATTGCTCGGTGGAACACAATGACTCACACCTGTAATTCCAACACTGTGGGGGGCCGAGGCAGGCAGATCACTTGAGGTAAGGAGTTCTAGACTACCCTGTCCGACATGGCGAAACCCAGTCGCCACTAAAAAAAAATACAAAATATTAGCTGGGCATGGTGGCATGCTACTGTAGTCCCAGCTACTTGGGAGGCTGAGGCAGGAGAATTGCTTGAACCCAGGAGGTGGAGGTTGCAGTGAGCCACGATTGCATTACTGCACTCCAGCCTGAGTAACAGAGACTTGGCAAAAAAAAAACAACAACAAAAAAAACATGGCTTTTCTTTTCTTTATATACATTGTGGAAGACAAAAAAGCCAGAGGGCCTAAAAGATACTCTGCATCCAGTCATCTACAGTCAAAAAAATTGCCCATTTTCTTTGGGGATTTTTCAGAAACATATTTCTAGAAATATGTCTAAATTCTAATACTTAGTTTTATATAACAGGATGTTGGAACTATTTTTCCAAATTTTTTCAATCATCCCTTAAGATTATGAATAATTTTATAAAGAAGATAATTAGATAATAGTGTATATTCCCTGTACAGTGTCACCTGCTACTTTATCTACTTTCCTATACTAACTACCAGTTAATTCAAGTTCTTGATTCTCTTTTCACTAACATGGCCAATTTTCTGTAGAGCATATGCTGAAAAGTAACAAATAATGCATTAAATTTGAAATAAAACTAAATTCTCTGATATAATGTGAATTTAGAGATCTCAAAACTACAATATATTTTTTTCTGTTGGATAGTTATGATCTCTAACATAAAACCAAATCTCAAAGGCACTGTGGCACTATCAACTTCTCCTACATATCTTGTAATGAGACATTGACATTAGGTTGATGAGGATAATAATTCCATTTTTACAGTAATAAAAAGCATTCTTTTTCTAGAAAGAAAGCAATTTCTAAAAGCAAAGTAATAGTGTAACTATTGATTTATCATCAAAAATGTATGTCTACCTGATAGTTAGTGAAAATAAAATTTAGAGATTTAAAACAACACTGCATAAATTTATAAATATTTTTTGTCCTTCATCTCAACAGCATTTAACTGTGTCTTATCTCTATCTTGAGATTAATTAATTTTTTTTAACATTTGGAGTATGATTGACTTTTTAAATTTTTATTGACACTATCTAATACTTCTTTGGTTTCCTAAACTCTACTCTGAACCGCGGCAAAGATATTTGAATAAAAACTTTTGTCTATGGCCTTACGCTTCTCACCTGGACTTTAAAAATATTCCTACTAAACAAGTTCTTTACTATTGTAAATAAGAAATTTAAAAGATGAAAAAATAACTTCATTGCTTCTTTTTCCTCTAGTTTCCTAAGACGTCATCACAAGTTGCCTTCCAGACCAGAAATAGTTACATGGATTATTAAAGTCTCAGGATAGAATCGAGTTTATTTCCTCCATCCTAAGCCACTCACTCTCATCATCTTTGTAATTAATGAATTACACTAAATGACAACATGTAATATTAAAAAGAAAAACTATTTGTCATTGTTGTTGTTTTAGAAATTGGTAAGCTAAAATTTATATGAAAAGCCAAAGAACTCAAAACTGAAAAACTAAGTTGGAGGATTCATAGTACCTGACTTCAAAACTTACTAAAAACCAAGAGTAATCAAAATAGTGAGGACTAAGCCCTGATTTTTTATCTTGCCCAAATTCCTAAAGGGTCTGGGGGAGTCATGTCCTACAAACCATAAATTCTCATCAGATGCATTCTATTTAACCCTATATTTTGTGACTTACTTTCCAATCTGACTCTGGCATAACATTATGTGACAAAAAAGAAAGTCAAAATATTTTACCCCAAAACATGTTTCTTTGACATATTTTGAAATGGCTCTGCAAAGCTGTCCTTTGTAGGGGGAAATTTGCATCTGTAAGGAATCTCTATTAACATGACTAGATCTTTTTCTTCTAGGCCCTTCCAATCCTAAAGAGATGAACTAAGAATCTAGTACCTTTTAAAGATTTGAATAGGAAACATTTGTCATCTATCTTCTCTGGGGCAGCCGCTATAAACTTCAAAAGAACTTTGGTCTCCATAATCCTTTATCTTAACCTGAATACTTTCTTTCTGTGGATCCCAAGTCTTTAGACAAACTCACCTGTCAAACAAAAACAGTTTAAATATTTAAATTTACTTATAACCTGAAACCCACCTCCCCACCCCCTCATGCCCCTCACACTGCACACACCCCCACTTCTGCTGCTTTCAGTTGTCCCACCTTTCTGAACCAAACCAATGTATTTCTTAAATGTATTTGATTGATGTCTCATGCCTCCTTAAAATGTATAAAACGAAGCTGCACCCCAGCCACCTTGGGCACATATTCTCAGGACCTCCCGAGGGCTGGGTCAAAGGCCATGGTCACAAATATTTGGCTCAGAATAAATCTCCTCTTCAAATAGTTTTCAGAGTTTGACTCTTTCTGTCTACAACAGAGTAGAATGGACATAAAGACAGAAAAAAAGACATAGCAATGAGATGGAATAGAGTCCAGAAATGCACTCAAACGTGTAAGATCAATTGCTTTTCAACACAAATGTTAAGACAATTCAATGGGGAAAAAGTACAGGGGTTGCTCAAGTCAGATGATCCACTGATAAATCCTAGAAAACCATACAGTGTAATTTTGAACCTTCTAATTTCTCTTAATGCTTCAATTTTCTTATCTTTAAAATAGAAAAAAACTAGTATATATTTTATAAGGATTTTTAAAGAGACTAATAGTGACATATTTAATTGTTTAGCACACTGGTACATTTGCTATTCATGTAACACATTTATTGATACCTACTATTGATCCTATAGTTTTCTAGGACCTGAAAATGCATTCTTGTGACTAACCCCATAGATACTCCCTGTTAAATGGCAGATACACACTAAAACAAAAAAGAAATTCTTAAAACTCCAAATAAATTCTGTGTAAAAAAAAAACTGAAAGAAACAGTAATGAAAAGTAGTTACTTAAGATAGAGGATTCAAGGAAATCCTTTCTAAGGAGGACAAATTTAAACCAGCATCTAAATCACAAAAGGATCCAGATAAGAGAAGCTCAAAGAGAATTCATTCCAGGTAGAAGGAACAAGACAAGCATTATTTTGTGTGTTTTAGAAACATAAAGAAGCCTAAGTTAATGAAGCAGGGTGAGCAAGTTGGAGAGTGATAAGAAATAAAAGTCAGAAAATAGACAAGGCTCTGCAAACCTTTATAAAGAATATAAGTTTTATCCTATATGTAATTGGAACCATTGGAGAGTTTAGCATGGAAATGACAAAAGGGTCTATGTTTTACAAAGGTCACTGTGCAACATGAATTGTCATGGGTCAAGAATACAGACTAGCTGCAGGCTCTAAGGTTGTTCAAAAAAGAAGTGTGGTGACTTTTACTTGGCTGGTTGTAGTGTGGGGGGAGGAGGAGTAGGACAGATAATTCCTACTCCCTTTTCCTTACTTTCTCCTCAAATAAAGGTTGGAAAAGCTAAACATTTACTTTTTCTAACTCCCTTAAAGCAATGAGTAGCTATTTGCTGTAGATATGGCCAAAGAGAAACAGAAGCCTGCTGGGGGATTTCTGAGAAGCTTTTGGTTCCTGATAAAGGGGGTACTCCTTGTTGATGCAGATGTAAAGCTCACAACTGCAGCAGCTCCTCTGCTCATGAGGAAATTTGAAAAACAAGGAGAATGTCTGAAATAGCCATTTTGTTGGCAGAGGAAAATAGAACATACTGGAATGTGCAGTAGAATTGTTTAAATAATTAAAAAGGGGAAAGGGAAGCAGGTAGAAAATAAGAGCTCAGGTGAGATGCTAAAGGCATCCTGAAGAAGGGAGTGAAGTGAATGGAGATTTATAGATACCTGCTACAAAGTGAGGTTGCAGGAGACAGAGCCTAATCATGACTTTAAAGAAGGTGAAAATTTTGTATGTACAGGGAGGTGAAATATTTTGGAAACAATAAAGTATAAAGCAAGGATAATGTCTGTTCTCACCTCAGGTACTGTTGTATATGGGAACATTAGAGAGAGAAAGAGAGAGGGAAAAAAAGATTTCTCTCAAGAAAGTGGCTGGAAAGTTATTATGTCAGTGAGTCATAGCCAGCTTGCATTGGAATAAGAGTGTAAAGAGCAGATTTAGGGAAGAAGGTCAGAAGATCAGAAGACAGGGGGTTTTGCTGATGACAGATGGGAATTCCATGAGGTAAAGATTGATAAAGCAGAGATTAGCAAGAGAAAGAAACTGGGCAAGGTTAATAAATATGCAGAAAGTAAGCAGAAGTAAATCAAGGAGATGATTAATAATCTAGAAGGCTTTAGTTCTAATAGTGCCTGGCATGAGCAGGGACTGATGGATTTATTTCTCATATTTAGAGGAAGTGAAAACTCTATTACATGGCACCATGAATAACCCTTCTTCTCTACAGGTATCAGTAATGCAGTAGCATGGAATGAGTCCAGGCTTCTCTATGGGCTTACATTATTTATTTTTTTAATGGACATCATCAAGTATTTATATTATGTGAAGCTCTTTTAGAGTTATAAAACAAGACGGAGAAAAGCAAAGTCTCTTCCCTGAAAGAGTTTACAGTACAATGAGGAAGGACTGACAATAAAGACATAAAAAATACAGCTACTATATTAAGTGATGGTAACGTAATAAAAATCAAGCAAGGTAAAGTAGACAGAGAATTTTGGGCAGTCGTGTTGCCTCCTCTTTGAATGGTGATGGTTGAGAATTGAGTGAGGGACAAGCGATACAAATGTCTTGGTAAAGAGCACAACGAAAACACTAAGCAACAAGGTACTGAGATGGGAACATGTTTTGCATGTTCAAGAAACTAAGCCAGCCTATCCAGCACAAGCAAGGGGGAGTATAGAGAATTAGATCATAAAAATGCCAAGGAAGCCAGGTCTTTAGGCTCAATGAGGACTTCGGATTTTTGCTTTGTGGAGATGGATCACCACTAGAAGGCTTTGTAGGGGAGTGACATAATCTGATATGTTAAAAAGAACTCCCTGGTTGTATGAAACTAACCGGTAATAAGACAAGGGTGATAATTATGAGGCTACTGCAGCAGTCCAAGCAAGAAATGCTGGTGTTTAGATGAGAACGGTGTCAGCGAAAGTGGTAAGAATTAGTCAGATTCTATATTATCTTTCAAACATAGAGATGATAGAATTTACTATTGATTTGGATGTAGGGTGGAAAATACAGAGACAGGTAAATGATGATTTCAAGGTTTTGGGCTGAGCAGTGTGAATAACAGAATTGACTGTTATTGTGAGGCAGGATTGAGGAAAAAGAGGGAAGTAAGTATGAAAAGGGAAACAAGGAACTTGATTTTTGTTACATAAATTTGAAAAATCTAAGTGGAGATGTTGCATAGAAATTTGACATACATGTCTGGGTTTTGTAGAGATGGTTCAGGCCACAGATAGGAACTTGTAGTCATCAGAAATATTGATGTTATTTGAAGCCATGTGTCCTAATGACAACACTAGAGGTGGGTAGATAGATTGGTAGGATTAAAGCCTTAAGATAAGCCCTGAGCACTCAAACTTGTAAACACTAGGCAAAGTAGAACCAGCAGAACAGACTGAGAAGTAACAGCCCATGAGAGAAGAAACAAGAGATCATTCTGCCCTGGAAATCAGGAGAAGAAAGTGTTTTAAAGAGAAGAGGGTGATCATCTATCAAATTTAGATGATAGATGAAGGCTGCATCTAACCACATAGAGGTCATTGGTGTTATTCTTAGCTGCCAGTAGCACACAATTCTATGAAGGCATCTTCATTCTAGAGACTGCAGGGTGACTTCTGGGAAACGGGTTCTCATATGAAGTAGGAAGCCAGGGACCTCCGCTTTCCTAAGTTCATGCAGCAAGATACCTCGTCTCATCCATAATGAAGGGATCATGACCAGTGAAATACCATCCTTCAAATCTCACATTTAAACATCAGACCACTAATTGTACCATGCAGAGTGATATCTGCCCCAGTCACACCCTCCCAGAGCTGTCAAAATTCCAGCATCTGTGAAAAGCTGATAGAGACGGGATTAAATGGCATTAGAGGCATCTGAATCAAGAGGATATGCGTTGCAGGGAGAGTGGAAGAGTAAAGTGATTTCAGAGTTATTGGAGTAAACAAATCATAATCACTCAAGGTACTTTTCATAATTGGTACAGGCTTTTTATAATTCAAAAATTAGTTATCTCATTGCCATCAGTTGAAGAGGCTACCTCCCATAAGACTTTTAATTTCCTGAGGCAAGGTTTCATTGATATATATATCTTCAAAGCCTAGCATAATTCCTGGCCAATAGGTTTTACGCTTAATAAACGTTCTTTATATAAAGTTAGCAAAAGCCAGCCTCATCTAGTGTATGAATACTTGCCAGAGGCCTCAATTTCCCTACCCGAATCCCTATTCTAATGCTTTGTAGTTTACTCATGTCTTCATAGGTCTGGGATCCAGACTATCTCGTGACATTTCTAGTTACAGAATCCTAACTTGCTTGTATTGAACCATATAGCCAAAATACACTTCCTGTTGTTACCAGATTCATTTCCTGTTACCTGTCATTTAGATCCATGTCCTTCAAACATTATGTCTTTATAACAATACCATGAAGGACACAGGGGAAGGCATGTTGATCACCATTTGATGCTAGAAGGTTGAGAGACATCATGTTCAGCATTGTATTGAAAAGCAGAGTACATTATTTTGTGTTTTTTAAGGTTGAGGCCATTTGCTTTCAATTCAAAGAATAAAAGAATTATGCTCATTATAATGTTACATGGGACCAGGGAAAGATTAACTATGAAGCTAATTTAGAAGCTTAACTTCAGGGCCCTCACTAAATCATACTAATTCCAAAGTCCTAGGAGTAGCCCCAGTAGTTGTATGTTTGTAATTTAATATTTTATTCCTTTAAAAAAACTTCCACTTTTTTTTTTTTGAGAAGGAGTCTCACTCTGTCACTCAGGGTAGAGTGCAGTGGTGCAATCTCGGCTCACCGCAACCTTCGCCTCCCAAATTCAAGCGATTCTCCTGCGTCAGCCTCCTGAGCAGCTGGGATTACAGGCACGTGATACCATGCCTGGCTAATTTTTGTAGTTTGAGTAGAGACAGGGTTTCACCATGTTGGCCAGGCTGGTCTGGAACTCCTGACTTCATGATCCGCCCACCTCAGCCTCCCAAAGTGCTGGGATTAAAGGAGTGAGCCACCGCACCCAACCCAAAGACACTTCTGAAAAATATATAATCTTTGTGTTGTTGAACATGAAAAATACTGTCTTTGGAAGGGTAGCAAAAAATGAGACTTATGATCAAAATGAATATTCGTGCTGCAGGTTTATTTAAAATACTGTAAACATTTTCAAAATTAATTCAGGGTTATTGTCCCAATTTAACCTATTAGCTCCCTTTGAGTAAGAAACTATGTGCCTCAGTTGTGTAGCAACTATATATAGGTTTTTATGTTTTGGTATATTAGCCTTCAGTCATAAAATCTTTGATAATAGATCTTAAGAGGAATATTTAAATTAACTTCTATGAGTTCTTAATATTAGCGTTTATCTCTAAGACTTACCAAATAACGTCTATGAAATCTATATCTTTGTCGATGTGCTTGCAAAATATAATAAGTCATTTTGTAGGGAACCTTTCATTTTTGAAACAAAAAAATAAGTTAAACTCACATCTGCCTGCTCATGTGACTTGTCAATCTTCCAGGTGCTCACCAATTCTCCTCTGACCACTCTGTAATTTAAAAGCGGTCACAGGGACTGAGGCAGAGCTTCACTAAATATTGCTCAGTTTGTTCAGGGAGGATAAACTAAAATGAGTTTTTGAAAAAGGTGTTTGTGGTTTCTATGTGTATTCATTCAATCTGTTTTTTCTCCACATTCTCCCAAACTCAAAATAAACAAGTGTAATTCAGTTTCATTCTGGCTATTTTTCCAAATATTGTCTGTCTCTGCACTTGTTTTTCTTTCTCAATTCCACAGTTGTTATATGAAGTAGGATTGCAAGCTGAAAATGAAGAGAATCTAATTCTTGTTTTGTGTGAAGCTCTTGTCCAGATAAAATATCCCATCCTCATAGAGAATTAAATGTCTATAAAGCTTGTGCATGATGGAGGCCCTTTCTTCTCAGTTATATTTTATTGCTTCACCTATTGACTTGAGTATATTAATTCTCATTCATTTAATTTCTTGCACTGATGAGAGAGGCTGAAAAGCACAAAATTAAAAACTGCTTGCACACGTAAAGTATCAGTATGCCAGTCCCTCTTACTCTTTCCTCTCTCACGCCACCATTTTTTTAAAGCCTAGGAAACTAGGAAGAGAAAGAAGATGTTATTAATAGAAAACATAGCATGATGTTATTAATAGAAAAAACATCAATGAGCTGTCCCTTTGTCTTCGAAGAACATGAGACAGAAGCATGAAGTTAGATTCCTATTCATCCCCGTAGACCAAAGTGATGAATAGAGACAAATATATCCCTTGTAAAATATTACAGTTTGTGGCTCTCACTTTAACCTTCTTTTTGACTATGAACAAAACTAAATATTTCTTGGTTATTATTTGATTGTGAAAATGTTGAGATTATAAATGAAAACTTTTGATCACTCATGAAATATGTTACTGCTCGTTTTCATAGATAACTCTCTACTGCAAATGACAACATCTATGAATCTCTGATCTCTCCTCTCCTTTTTATGCAACGCGTCTCTGTCTCTTCTGCTTTCGGCAAAATCACTTAGAAACTTTCGTTTAGAAAACTAAATTTGCTCAAAGCAGCAAAAAAGATATTGGTAGAGATGGGCTTATAAAATGTGTCATCCAAGCTATGAAACTTAATAAATAATATCAAAACTTAGTAAGGGAAAAGATTTGAGTCAGCTCTCATGGCACTTTATACCAAATTACCCACAATGCTTAGTACTTGGAATAGTATTTAAGAAGTCATCATGATTACATAGGAAAGAATACAAAGAAAACCCTAACGACTATTCAATCTAAATCTCAAAATCAAATTTGTGGTAATCACCTATTAAGTGGTGCAGAGAAGTGCTTTTCCATGCTGTTTATAAATAAATAAAGAAAAGAACGTGAAACAAAAGTAATTTTGTCACACAACAAGGATTGCATTTTAGTGCAAAAACAAGTCTCTGCAGGGCCATCAGACAGCTTCCTGGAGTGGAATAATTAAGTTTGAGATTGCTGGAGGGGACTGCAATGGTATTTTAGTTTATAGCCTCAAAGCCAAAGGGATCCATTAAAATGAAATAAGTGAAATTGTACTAGTTCCTTGTAGGCCTAGTACCTGAGTGACATCACCATCATCAAGGTAACGTGCTTAAATTATGCCAGACTGCATTGAATAACAGTGCAATCTCAGACAGCCTTTCTGCCACACAGGGATATAACAATACTCTAAGGAAAGGGATCTGACAGAAAATGAGCCAGTAAAGGAGAAACAATTAATTAACGAGCCATTTGGGAGTTGATAAACAGTCATGAGAAAGTCACTAAAATCTGACATTAAATGTGATTTAGCTGAATTAGTTTAGAAGATAATTTCATATTATGATTTCCAGACAGGCTGTCACTAAAAGTCAGAGTTTTCTTATCTCCGATGGGAGATGGGAGACATAGCAATATGGCATGATAAGTATTGACCCCAGAGGACAAACTCTTAGTAGCATAAGCAGTACCCAGATTCTTCTGAGAATCACTAAATTTCAAATGAGCCATATTATCATATAGCCTAACCAATATGGCAAACACATGAAGTATTAAGCAGGCTTGATTTCGTTTTTTTAGTAGTGGAAATGATGGAGACTAAAATGTTTCCGGTGAAAACTAGGAACTGCTACAGTCCATCCATTTACTATCTATGGCACTGAAAAAAAAAAGATGAACTATTTCATTTTTAAAAAGAATTATTGTATTACTCAGGGTTCTCTAGAGAGACAGAATAGAATTGATGTATCTATAAACAGGAATTTATTAAAGAGTATTAACACACACGATCACAAGGTCCCACAATAGGCCATCTCCAAGCTGAGGAGCAAAGAAGACAGAACAAGTCGCAAAGCTGAAGAACTGGGAGTCTGATATTTGACGGCAGAAAGCATCCAGCACCAGAGAAAGATGTATGCTGGGAGGTCAGGCCAGTCTAGTCTTTTCACGTTCTTCCGTCTGCTTTTATCATAGATGTACTGGCAGCTGATTAGATTGTGTGCACCCAGATTAAAGGTAGGTCTGCCTTTCCCAGTTCACTGACTCAAATGTTAATCTCTTTTGGCAACACCCTCACAGACACACCCAGGAAAAATACTATGCATCCTTCAGTCTAATCAAGTTGATAGTATTAACCATCACAAGTCTACCCTTTGTCAACTTGAACTCATATACATTTCCTGAAATCATATATAATCTTCAAATAAAGACAATAATAAGGTCATAATTATACCTAACAAAATACAACTATCCTTACTACAACCGGAAATGCACAAATCCACAACCCAAATGCTATTACATGAAGTTAACAACACTTAAATGCTGATATGAAGTTAATAAATTTTATGTCACATGATAAATGAAAAAAGGAAATAAAATGAAAATATTTTCTTAGTACAAGTATATACATGCGCAAACATTTTTTTAAAAAAAGAAGGAAGAAATACTCATGACAATTACAATCCTTGTTTCTGCAACTGGTCACCTGGTTGTAGCTGGTATTGATGACTATCTTCTTCTACTACTCATTCTGTATTCCCTTTGCCTTCAGCAAGCACCTCAGCAGGTCATGGCTTTTTTCCCTGGTGGAGTGGCCCAAACCTTCATTTCTGATGGATATGAGTCAT
This sequence comes from Cheracebus regulus, assembly GCA_963574635.1. NCBI lineage: Eukaryota > Metazoa > Chordata > Mammalia > Primates > Pitheciidae > Cheracebus > Cheracebus regulus. The sequence continues at coordinate 7,328 of CAUYQU010070277.1, read as the reverse complement.
TTGTAGTCCTGCCTGGATTGGTATATCATAGCTTCCCATTAACCTTAATTACAGGGCATAGTAATTCTAAGGGATGCCCTAATGGATCTCTGGTATTCCATGCATACTCTTCCTTACCTCCATTGGGGATTAGTAGACTGATTTCATCTTAATAGTCCAGATCAATCACCCGAGCCAACCCAGTTACTCCCTTCTTAGCCAGTTGACTTAAACATAGGAGAATCTCAAAGTGTCCAGATGGCAATCTTAACTTCCAGTTTAATAAAATCACTGTTGAGTCTCCTGATGGCAGCATTCCTTCCTCTGGAACTAAAACCTCTAGGCTAGCAGAACATAATGTCATGGGAACAGGAAGTAAAAAATTTGCTAGTGGGTAACTAGGGGTGATGGGGAGTGGTGTCACTTCTACTTCCACCCCTTGATTCCTGGACCAGTGAATCCTGGCTATGGGAGAAAGGATGCCATGTATTGGACACTGATTCCAAGCATACAAGACCTTCTAGAGAACTTTGCCCCAGCCCTGCAAAGTATTGTCACCTAGTTGGCATTGTAATTATGACTTCAAAAGGCCATTCCACCATTCTATGAATCCAGCTGCTTTAGTATGATGGGGAACGTGGTAAGACCAGCAAGTTCCATGAACATGAGCCCAATGTGTTTGCCACTTCTGGCTCACTGGATCCAATCAGCATAATGTCATCAATGTTGTCAATGAAAATTGTTGAACTCTGTAAAATATTTGGAGATTTATTCTGAGCCAAATGTGAGTGACCATGGCCCATGACACAGTACTCAAAAGGTCCTGAGAACATGTTATTAAGGTGATTTTATACATTTTAGAGAGGCATGAGACAACAATCAAACACATTTAAGAAATGCATTGGTTTGGTCCAGAAAGGTAGGACAACTAAAAGTGGGGGCTTCCAAGCTATAGGTGAATTTAAGCATTTTCTAGTGGACAATTGGTTGAGTTTGTCTAAAAACCTGGGATTGATAGAAAGGGAAGGTTCAGGTTAAGAAAAAAGATTGTGGAGACCAAAGTTCTTTTGAAGACTTATAGTGGCTGCCCTTAGAGCCAATAGGTGACAAATGTTTCCTATTCAGATCATAGTTAATCTCTTTAGGATTGGGAAGGTCTGGAAGGAAAATAACTAGCTATGCTAATAGAGATTCTTTACAAATGCAAATTTTCTCCCACAAAGAACAGCTTTGCAGGGCCATTTCAAAATATATCAAAGAAACATGTTTTGGGGTAAATTACTTTAATTTTATTTTTTGTCTATTAATGTTATGCCAGAGTCCTGTTGGAAAGTCATGACATATAGGACTAAATAAAACCCATCTGATAAGAATTTATAATTTGTAGGGCATGACTCCCCAGACACCTTAGGTAGGAATATGGGAAAGATAAAAAAGATCAGAGTTTCGTCCTCAATATAATGGACCAGCATAATATCTTGTGGAAGGGAAAAATCAATCAAGGTCTCTCTGAACAATACTATGACACAAAGACAGAGAGTTGATATGTCCTACCATTGAGGTAGGACAGGAAAGGTATATTGCTGGCCTTGCCAGTTGAAGGCAAATTGCTTCTGGTTGGCCTTATACACAGGAATGGAGAAAAAGGAATTTGACAAATAAAGGGCTGCATATCAGGTACCAGAAGATACGTTAATTTGCTCAAGCAATGAAACCACATCTGGTACAGCAGCTGCAATTGAAGTCAGGGCTTGGTTAAGCTTGCCATAATCCACTGTCATTCTCCAAGATCCATATCTTCTGCATAGGACAAATAGGAGAGTTGAATGGGGATGTGGTGGGGATCACCACCCCTATGTCTTTCAAATCCTTGATGGTGTCATTAATCTCCACAATACTTCCAGGGATTCAATATTGTTCTTGAGTTACTATTTTTATAGGTAGAGGCAGCTCTAATGGCTTCCATTTGGCCTTTCCCACCATAATAGCCCTTACCCTAGAAGTCAGGGAGTTAAGGTGGGGGTTCTGCCAGCTGCTAAGTATGTATATGCCAATTATGCATTCTGGCACTGGGGAAATAACCACAGGATTAGTCCAAGGACCCACTGAGCCCATTGTAAGTTGAACCTGAGCTAGAAATCCATTAATTATCTGACCTCCATAACCCCCTACCTTAAGTGGAGGACCACAATGACATTTTGGGTTCCCTAAAATCAATGTCAGCTAAGAGCCAGTGTCCAGTAGTGCCTGAAATATCTGATTATTTCCCTTTTCCCAATGCATACTTACCCTGGTAAAAGGCCAGAGGTCTTTTTAGGGAAGGATGGGAGAAAGATTAAGAGCGTAAATTGTTGATAGTGTAGTGGGGTCCTTTCTCAAGGGGACCTGGTGTCCCCTTCATGCAAAGGATTCTGGGTCTGTAAACTGGATCTAGTCTGGAAATTGACTGAGGGACTGTGATTCTTTGTTTTTATAATTCAAGTCAGTCTTTTGTTCACCTGACTGGAAGTTTTCTGCTTATTTAAATTAAGTAAAAATGCGGTAGGCTTCTGATCAATTTCTCTTCTAGGCTCACTGTGATTAACTAGTCAATGCCAGAGCTCTCCATGAGTCAAGCTGTCTGATTGCTGCTTTGCCTGTGTTGACCATGATGGTAGGTATGCCCATCATGCCTTTGATAGTTGAGTGCTGCCACTTGGCCCCTGCCACCTTGGGTTCCAATTATTCCCATTGCACTTACATTTGGTAGTTGAGTGTCTACAGTCCCCATTGTTAGATCTGGCATATAGAGAAGAGTAATACATACAGAACTCTCCAAAGATGCAGGTGCTGCCTTCACAAATCTGTTTCACAAAGCACTGTGAAGGGTACATCTTCTAGACCCTCCCAGCTGGGATGAGTAGGCCTAAAATGACTAATCCACCCCTGTGTCTCAATCTCCCTAAGGCTTTGGATCACTTCCTCTACATTAAACCGAGGGAAGAAATCAGGCATTTCCAGCTCACTCACAGCGGGCCATCTTTCAACCCATATTTCAGCAAATGAAGCAAATAAACTATTAGAACCCTTTTTTAACTCCCTGAGCTGCAACTTTAAATGCAGAATCCCTACTATATGGGCTCAAATCAACAAGTTCAGCCCAACCCAACTCTATGTTCCTTCCACCATTATCCCATACCCTTAGAATCCATTCCCATACCCATTCCCCAGCTTTCTGCTCATATAAATTAGAAAACTCAAGCAGTTCTTTTCAAGTGTAGTGCACCTCCTCATGGGTCACACTCTGAACCTCACCTCTGGGGGCCCGCCAGAACTTTAGTCTAGGTATAGGTCTAGAAGCAAACAGGGGTGTTGGGGGTGGCTCCTGAGGAGAACCAACATTATCTTGCCTGGCAACTGCCTCAGGGGAGGCCATCACTGTTGGCTCAGGCAGAACAGAGTTCACCTCTTCAGACAAAGGGTGAAAGGCTGATGGCAGCATGGGATGGGGAGGGATGTTGCCACTACTGTGGATGGGGAAGCTGTTTCTTCTGGCAAAAAAAGGTTCATCAGAGTTTATAAGCTCAGAGTCCCCAGCTTCATCAGGGCCCTCCCACACATCTCCATTCCAAGTTGCAGAGTCCCATTCTTTTCCAATCAATGCCTTCACTTTAACAGTAGACACCTGGCAAGCCTGTACATGCGCCTTTCATTGCAGGTCAGCCACTCACATGATAAAAGCCTGTCTCTGATTTTCCACAATTTCAGTGCTTTCTCTACAGGAGATAAGACTCATTCAGGGCAATCTTAGCAGATTTGAGGTTCAGTATCTGCTTCTGAAGCCAGGAGTTATAATCCCTGAGTTCACTGTTTTCTTTTATTACTTTGTCCAGTGAATGTTGAAGCAACCAATCAACGTCATTATGTTCCTTGGTTCTCCACATATGATCAAATGTATTATGTATAGTCACTAAACTCCTTGCCTTTTATGAGCAGTGAATCAAGACTGTCAAATGCATTTATTTTGAATAATAACTCTCTAAACATGCCAAGGATTATCAGTGTTCTTCATACTTTTAGAATTAGCCTCCTTAGCATTTTGGGGTCTAATCACATTAAGAAGCCAACTCCAGAAACCTCAAAACCAACAAAAGAACTCCATTCTTAATATTCTGTTCCTCTAGAACCACTTCTGGTACTAAAATATGTATTAGTCAGGGTTCTCTAGAGGGACAGAACTAATAGGATTGATGTATATATAAAGGGGAGTTTATTAGGCATATTAACTCACATGATCACAGGGTCCCATGATAGGCCATCTATAAGCTGAGGAGCAAGGAAGCTACTCCAAGTTTCAAAGCTGAAGAACCTGGAGTCCAGTGTTTGAGGGCACAGAGCATCCAGCACTGGAGAAAGATACAGGGTGAGATGTAAGCCAGCCTAGTCTTTTCACGTTCTTCTGCCTGATTTTTATTCTGGCCACACTGGAAGCTGATCAGATTGTGCCTACCCAGATTAAAGGTGGTTATGCCTTTTCCAGTCCACTGACTCAAATGTTAATCTCCATTGGCAATGCCCTCACAGACACACCCAGAAACAATACTTTGCATCTTCCAATCCAATCAAGTTGACACTCAGTATTAACCATCACAATTTATCAATCATGAGACTTGTTGCTTGGATTCTACTAAGCAGCCTAACTCATATGATGGACAAGCTGGACTTTGGAATGAATAAAATATAATCTCTTTTTTCTCTCTCTCACTTAGGGGATGGTAGAAGAGGAAAAGACATAGAGACCATCTTCCCATAGCCCAGGATGGAAGCTCAGGTAGGTCCCAAGGCTTTTTTGCTCACTCTTAGAGTATATATTACAATATGATGACTTTAATTTGCAAACGCCTTTCAGTCCAGTAATTAGAATGTTCATTACAAGATAGATACTCAAAATATTCCAACCATGATGTATCTTTAAACCTCTTTTTGTACAATTAGATGATGGAGGAAAATGGGCTAAGATGGTAACTGGTGCTTCTGCTGTCTACGCTCTACAGTTCCCTTTCTTCTTGCACTTGCAAGCTCCTGTTTGGCTTCATAACAAATTAAATTTGGGTGGCTTTGTGCTATCTAGACAGAGTAGATCAGTGAAGCTGGTATTCTTCAAAAACTTGGCAGATGATTAAAACCTATTCTCTCTCTCATTTTCCCTCTCTCTCTCTCTCTCTCTCTCTCTCTCTATGATTTTGATTATAGAAGCTTTGGAATAGTTCCCTGATCCTCCTCTTGTCTGAAATTCTCTTGTCTTGGGCATATCAGTGTCTACAACATGTGGATTCTTGTGACCCTTCCTTAGTCCAAGGGCATCTGGAAATGCACTTCCAGCTCTTATCCCTCCTGAGATCCTAAATGGACAGGCCCAAGAAAATCCTGCACCACACGGCCCACATCTGATTCACCAGAAACAGTCACACATCCCGTGTCCTGATAAGCTAGAAGAAGTGAACAATCTCAATATAGCAGCAGCTTCTGGCTCAGCCACCAGCACTGTTAGTCAGACCCTCTCTCTTCTCCCAGACCTTCTGCGGAGGAAAGACCTCAGAACACTAACTGCTTTACCTTCCTTTGTTGGGATCAGGTACTTATCCTCAAGGTTTTCTGATTATTACAAAGATCTTCAACTGGGTGCCCACCCTCTTCTATATTGGGACTGGAATGTAAACCCCTGCCTAATGCCTCTCCCCCAAAAGAGGATGGAACAGCCTGCATGTGAAGAGCACTCTCCAAAGAAATAGTTTTAATAACCCCTTTCTTAAAACCTTTTCTTGAGACCATGATTCTCTTGTATATTCCCTAAGTACGTGAGAGTGTTCAGGAATTAAGAGTTTCAATTAGTTTCTTTTAAAATCTCCATATGTCAATTTTTCTCAGAATCTTTGGTGTCTGATAACAACAAAATGGAGTCTAAGTTGAAACTGAAGAAGGAAGAATCCCATCCAATCACACACTCTAGAGTCTTAAATGCCATATTATCTTTGACTATAGATAAGCTTACTGAGCTTACTAAATTAAATAATTGGAATGCACAAATGAAATATATGGCTTTCAGGAATGTCACTTGGGTAGAGTTGAATGCCATAGAAATGAAGTGAAACTAGTCTTTATTTGAGCAAAGCCTGTCAAAGCAAATAGTGTGCCTGGATTATAAAGACTAAAATAATGTATTGCCACTATTCAGTAAAGGAGAGGATAATTCATTTATTCAGTAAAATTTTTTAAAAGAGAGGAGAAATTAGATATTTGCCTGTAGAGTTACATAAAAGCAGAAAGCTGAAATTTCAGGGGATCTTAAGGCTTGAGGGGGTCAAGGATCACTAGATTTCAGAACTGGATTATACCAAATGGGCCACTCCCCTCAAAAAAATCATGCGGGTGTGCACACTCATGCACAAACACACAAACACAGAGACAAATGCTTAAATTATTGCCTACAATTTCAGAACTTCACAGAAATCTGAAGCTGTGAACTTTAAAGCACCCCTCAGGGACATGACAGTCACAGGTTTCTTCAAGCCAGGTTGCTACCTTGAGGAGCAATTTCTGTGTTATATAATACTGTAGTCACATCCTCTGCCAGACAAACTTCATTAGTGGAGCCCCTTAAGCTGAGTTCAAGATAGAAATGTTTCTCACTGACAATATAAAGAAATTCCTTCTGGGTAGTGCTACTGTCTATATACAGTATCGACCTGAGTTTTATTTCAACTTCCAAGTTTCGACATTGTATCATATATATTCAAAACTTTACAGGAAAAAAAATAGAAATAATGAAAATACAAAATAGGGAGAAAAAAGATACATAAATGCCTACCCTAAACATTACCTTTGTTGTTCAATTCAATAAATATAATGAACTTTAAAAATGAACATTTTTAAAAGGAAAATATAAATTAACTGTTTCTATTATTTCTGAATAATGGGGGAAACTGAGTATAATTCCTGTGCTCCATTTTCTGTTTCTCACAACAGCCACACTGTTCTTTGACTGTATCACCTGCTCACCATATTTGCAGATTAACCATGGAAATTTCAGTAGAAATTATTGTCATACTTGTTTACTTCTCAGTTGTAATTAAAGGGAATTAAAGAAATGAGCAAATAGGAAGATCGAGTGATAAATAAAAGAAAGTAAATAGCTGAAAGAGAAAGATCAGATAATTGACTTTCTTTAATTTTTTTTTTTAAGAAAAAGAGAGAAAAGGAGAAAGAAAAAAAGAAACAGCAAAAGAAAGAAAAAAAAGAATGAAAGAGAGTAAGAAAGAGGACGAGAAAGAGGGAGAGAGATTGGGATTCTTGTTTTATTGCCCAGGCTA
>CAUYQU010070275.1:0-28347 GCA_963574635.1 Cheracebus regulus | reverse complement strand
TTTGCTTGGTAAATCTTCCTTCATCCCTTTATTTTGAATTTACTATATGCATGTCTTTGCATGTGAGATGGGTCTGCTAAATACAGCACACCGATGGGTCTTGACTCTATCCAATTTGCCAGTCTGTGTCTTTTGATCGGGGCATTTTGCTCATTTACATTTAAGGTTAATATTGTTATGTGTGAATTTGATCTTGCCATTTTGATACTCACCAGTTATTTTGACTGTTGATGCAGTTTCTTTATTGTTTCAATGCTCTTTCCCATTTGGTACATTTTTGCAGTGGCTGGTACTGGTTGTTTCTTTCCATTTTTAATGCTTCCTTCAGGAGCTCTTGCAAGGCAGGCCTGGTAGTGACAAAATCTCTCAACTATTGCTTATCCATAAAGGATTTTATTTCTTCTTCATGTATGAAGCTTAGTTTGGCTAAATATGAAATTCTGGGTTGAAAATTCTTTTCTTTAAGGATGTTGAATAATGACCCCCACTCTCTTCTTGCTTGAAGGGTTTCTGCCTGGAGATCCACGGTGAATCTGATGTGCTTTTCTTTGTGGGTAACTCGACCTTTCTTTCTGGCTGCCCTTAGCACTTTTTCCTTCATTTCAACCCTGGTGAATCTGACAATTATATGCCTTGGGGTTGTTATTCTTGAGGAATATCTTTGTGGTGTTCTCTGTATTTCCTTGATTTGAATGTTGTCCTGGATAATATCCTGAAGAGTGTTTTCCAGCTTGGATTCATTCTCCCTATCACATTTAGTTATACTAATCAAACGTAGATTAGGTCTTTTCACATAATCCCATATTTCTTGGAGGCTATGTTCATTTTTTTTCACTCTTTTTTTCTAATCTTGCCTTCTCATTTTATTTCATTGAGTTGATCTTCTAACTCTGATATCCTTTATTCTGCTTGATCAATTCAGCTATTGAAACTTGTGTATGCTTCATGAAGTTCTCTTGCTGTGTTTTTTGAGCTCCATCAAGTCGTTTATGTTCATCTCTAACTGGTTATTCTCGTTAGTATTTTGTCTAACCTTTTTTTCCAGGTTCTTTGTTTGCATTGGGTTAGAACACGTTCCTTTAGCTCAGATAAGTTTATTACTCACCTTCTGAAGCCTGCTTCTATCAATTCATCAAACTCATTCCCCATCTAGTTTTGTTCCCTTGCTGGTGAGGAGTTGTGATCCCCTGGAGGAAGAGAGGCATTCTGAGTTTTGGTGATTTCAGCCTTTCTGTGATAATTTCTTCCCATGTTCCTGGATTTATCTACCTTTGGTCTTTAACGTGGTGACTTTTGGATGGGGTTTCTGAGTGGATGTCCTTTCTGTTGATGTTGAAGCTATTTTTTTTTTCTGTTTTTTAGCTTTCCTTCTAACAGTCAGGACCTTCTGCTGCAGGACTGCTGGAGGTCCACTCCAAAACCTGCTTGTCTGGGATTCACCCACATGGGCTGCAGAACAGCTAGGATTGCTGCCTCTTCCTTCCTCTGGTAGCTGAATCTCAGAATGGTACCCACCAGATGTCAGTCAGAACTCTCCTGTATGAAGTGTCTCTTTGTATATACAGGGGCCAGGGAGCCACTTGAGGAGGCTGTCAGTCCCTTATCAGAGCTCAAGTGCTCTGCTGGGAGCTCTGTTGCTCCCTTCAGAGCTTCTGTGCAGGGACGTCTAAGTCTGCTGCAGCAGAACTCACAAAAGCCCCTTTTCCCAGATGCTCTCTTTCGGGAAGTTGGGGCTTTATTTATAAGTCCCTGATGGGCTGCCGTCTTTTTTCAGAGATGCTCCACTCATCTAGTAGGGGCTCTAGTCACAGTCTGCCTGCAGAGGCATTGCTAAGCTGCTGCAGGCTCCACCTAGCTGCTGTGTAAACTTCCTTGCAATTTTGTTTACACAGGCAGGGTTAGAACTGTCTCCATAATGGCAGACACCTCTCTCCCCACTGAGCTTGACTGTCCCTGGTGGAGCTCAAATTGCTGTGCTGGCTGCGAAAATCTCAACCTAGTGCATTTCAGTTTGCTGGTCTTTGTGGGAGCGGGACCTGCCAAGCCAGATCCCTTGGGTCCCTGCCTTCAGCCCCCTTTTTTTCAGGGCAATAGGTGGTTCTGTCTCAAAGGCATTCCAAATGCTGGCTAAAACAGCTGCCCAGTTTTGTGCTGGAAACCTGTGGTGCCGGCTAAAATGGCTGCCCAGTTTTGTGCTGGAAACCCTGGTGCTGGTATTGTCAGGCTGATGGGAAGCTCCTGGTCTGTGGGCTGTAAAGATCTTGGGAAAAGCACAGTATCTGAGCTGGAGTGCCAGATTATCCAGAAAAGTCCCCGATGGCCTCCCTTGGGTGGGGTGGTCCTCTGGCCCCTCATACTTCCCAGGTGAGGAAGCAGCCCACTGTGCCTCAGTTTGCCCTACTTGGGCTACATCCACTGTCCAACCAGTCCCGTTGTGATGACCCTGGTACCTCAGTTGGAAATGCGAAGATCACTCACCTTGTGCATCGATCTCACTGGGAACTGCACTCTGGAGTTGTTCCTATTCAGCCATCATGGCAGATGTCCCCAAGAATTTGTTGTAGAAAGAAATTATTAGGTCTGATGGGTTTATGAGTCACTTTTTTTTTTAGGACAGACATACATTGCACCAATTCTTCTGTCTTTCTGCATCTTTCTGTCTTCTTAACATTTGCCAAATTATATTAGCTGCTGAAGTCTTCCTTCTAGACTTTATTATTTTGGGTTTCTGCCTTTCAGAAATCTGTTACTATAACTTTACTGAAATATCAGGAAGAAGAAGAGACTGACAGATTTGTCTAGTCTTGGATCAGAAGTTCTGTAATGCGATGCTATTATTGTTCATTTTTGCATTAAATACTTCCCCTAAGCTCAAGATGAGGGAGTTGAAGGAACGACATAATGTTTTAGGCCTCATTAGGGATGTTTGTCTTTGTCCCAAACAATGGGAGATAATCGAAGTGTTTTAGGGAGAAGAATGACACAGGTATTTAGGGAGGGTAGCCGGGAAACATAGGAGCTAGTACTTTGTGGTAACATAGACTTGGGCTGATGTCCTGACTTTGCTACTGAGCAGATGTGGCTCTCTGCAGGTTTCTCCACCACTCAAACCCTCATTTTTTCATTTGTGTAGTGATGTCAATAGTACTTACTTCATTTGCTTGGTTGTTACATAAACTAAATTTAAAATTTTGCATATAGCTCTAAAACAGTACAAATTACATAATAAGCACTTAATAACTATAAACCAAATTATTATTTTCAAGAAAAGGAGCATCATTAAACACAGTGCTAATATAGAATGAACGTAAGCCTGCTTTCTCTTTGAGTAGACCCCAAAATAGCTAAGTAAGTATTTCAAATTTCCCAGTAGCTGTAGTAGAAATGTTGATGGCAAACTAAACACAAAATGTATTATTTATTTTTAGTCGGAATTAAAATTGTTGGACATATTATGGCAACTAGTCAATCTTATTCCCTTGGTTCAGTATAACTGGCTAATTTTTAATCTGTAGACCAAAATCAATGCCTTGTTCTGGGTGAACTGAAGTAACTTGAAGGAGGCATGTCAAGGTCAATGTTATAAAGTCACTAGGGCTAAGAAAAGCCATATCACAGTGTTTAAAGCACAAGTTTGGTAATTGGAAAATCCAAGTCGGTACATTAAAGCTATTTTTTTTAGAGTTATCACTTGAAAAACAATATAATATTTTTAGGGAGTAAGTAGACATTTTATGTAGTGGGGGCTATCTACTAATATGTCTGCTTATTTATCTATATATTTTTATTCACCTAATTTTGGTGACTCAGAGGAATTCCAATTGGAATAAAATTACTGAAGGTATTTAGAAGTCAATAATAAATGTCAGCCCAATTTCAACTAATAATTTTCTTGAATGATAAAGGATAACATTAATATTTTATGATTATTACAAATATATTGCAGTAAAAATTTGAACTTGTTATAATATTAATGTCACTGAAAATATTCTCAATTTAAAGGACTCTTTTGTGTCTACTGCCTGACATTTTCCATTTGAATCCTGACTTCTCCTTTATCCCTTTTACATTCCTCTACTTTGAACTAAATTTTAAGGAATGTGTGGTAATCTCATTGACTACTCTCTGTCATAGTTTTTTTTTTAATGGTAAATATTTTTTAAAATAAACTTTTGTTCTTTGGTTTACTTACAAAATGATCCTCATGAAAGCTGCACAATATTTTGAGTGTACTGTGTCCTGCATTTGTCCCAAGAATCTCCTTTGAGTCACCCTGTGGGATTCTGCTAAAATTAAAAACTCAGTGTAGGTACTCATAGATTTTACTCTAGAGGCATCTGTCTTCGATTTTCTTAATTGTTCTTTTTATATAATGCTACATTTTATAATCCTGGCAAAGTCACAAACTGAGTCAGTCAAGGGCAATGAGTTACTGCTGGATCTGAAACTGAACCAATAATTTGTGTGGCAAATGTAGAATTTGAATTTTATCAATAAGAACTCGAAGGGAGATGTGTATTTATTTATTTGCATTTTAGGATTTGAGGTACGTATGAAGAACATGCAAGATTGTTGCATAAGTACACACATGGCGGCGTGATTTGCTGCCTTCCTCCCCATCACCTATATCTGGCATTTCTCCCCATGCTATCTCTCCCCAGCTCCCCACCCCCCACTGTCCCTCCCCTGTTTCCTCCCAACAGACCTCAGTGTGTGATGCTCCCCTCCCTGTGTCCATGTGTTCTCATTGTTTAACACCCGCCTATGAGTGAGAACATGGGGTGTTAAAACTACATTTTTGATTTTTTAAAAATTTTAGGTTGCCAGATAACATTATGTATTTTTATCATTTAAAATATGTATACATTTTGCAATGGGTAAATTCAGCTAATTAACAAATGCATTAGCCCACAGTTACTTTTGTGGTTAGAGCACAAAACATCTATCTACTCTCTTTGAATTTTTCAAGAAACACGTCATCATTAACTACAATCACTTTATTGTAAAAGAGATCTTTTTAAATTTACCACTCCAGTCTAACTCTTAATATTTATACTTTGACCATCTCTGAATCCCTCTCACTTCCAACCAACCCCGCCTCTGCTAAGTGCCATTGTATTCTAGAAGATCAACCATTTTAGATTCCACATATGAGCAAATCCTGTGAGGTATGTGTCTACCACTAGCTTATTTTCCTTAATATAATGTCCTCCAGGTTCATCCATGTTGTAGGAAATGACAGGATTTTATTCTTTTTATGAGTGAAGAGTATTTCATTGTGTATATTTACTACATTTTTTATTCATTTATTCCTTGGTGCAAATTAGAGTGCAGATATCTCTTCAACGTACTGATTTCAATTCCTTTGGATATATACCCAGTGTAGGAATTGCTGGATAATACAAACATTAAAATTCCTAGGGAACGTCAAAAGACTTCAAATAACCAAATCATTCCTGAGTAAAAGGAACAGAGCTAGAGCCATCACACTAACTGACTTCAAAAACTTCAAAACCTGACTACATGACTAGAATGCTATAGTAAACCAAACAGCATGGTATTGGCATTAAAACACACACATTGACCAATGGCACAGAATAGACAGCCCAGAACTAAATCAACACATTTTCCACCAACTGATTTCTGACAAAGTGCCAAGAACACACATTAGAGAAAGGATAGTCTTTTCAATAAATGCTGTTGACAAAACTGGATATCCACATGCAGAAGAAAGTAATCAGAAAGAATAATTTATTTTTGTAAGAAAGTAATAATGTATTTTACCATACACAAAAATCAATCAAAAATTGGTTAAAGACTTAAATGTAAGACCAAAAACTATTAAATTTCTAGAATAAAATCTAGAGGAATTTCTTCATGACATTGGTATGGGCAAAGATTTTCTGGAAAAGGCCTCAAAAGAACAAAAGCAACAGTGGACAAACAAAATTACGTCAAACTAACAAGTTTCTATATAGCAAAGGAAACAATAAACAGGTTGAAGAAACAACCTACAGAAAATAATTGCAGACTGTACATCTGGCAAGGGGTTAATATCTAAAATATATCAGGAACTCAATTCAATACCTAAGAAATGATTTGATTTTTAAATGAACAATAGAGCTGAAAAGACATTTCTCAAAAGAAGACATAAAAATAGCCAAAAGATATATTTTTAAAATGTTCAACATCACTAAACATCAGAAGAATGCAAATCAAAACCACAACGAGATATCACCTTTTCCAAGTTAGAATGGTGATCATAGAAACAAATAGTATAGTATAACAGATGGTGAGGATGTGGAAAAATCTTTATGCAGCTGGGTGGGAATGTAAGTTAGTATGGAGCTTCCTCAAAAACATTAAAAGTACTTTCGGTAAAATAAAATTTCATGTAAGCAAATCTTTGTGGAAAATAACTACAAAGCATGGCTCTATTCCATAAGCACAGGGCTATGTATGTGGCAGCAAACCACTGGTTATTTGATGAATGAACGTTTAATAAGCCCTTGGAAAAGGCAGAAGGACAGGGAGCTCATAGGAAGAAAAAGAGAGTAGAGAATACTTCGTGGGGTAAGGGGCAGCGTGGCATGGAAGCTGAATACCACTGGGAAAGCAGCATTTGCATTTTCCTGTGAAGAGCTTGGTGCAGGGAATGTTTGAGGGAGGAGAGGGGAATGGCATTTATCACTCACTCATTCTAACATTACTGAATGTTTCATTAATGGATTCAAACATATTAATTACTTTTCTGCTAGGTTCTGTATACTATGCTTGAGTTGGGAAAACAGAGTCAATGTGCAGTGATCCCAGCCTCCATGTGACCAATTCAGTGGCTTGGGTACTCTGACACCATTTTATTAACTATCCTCACGGCATTTGCCCCACATATGTCCTGGGATTTGGATGATGGACAGCAGGTCCTTCCCTGGAGCTTGGAGAGAAAGAGGAGCTACTTTAAACAGCAGATGACAGGGAGCTTGACCTGTACTGTTTTTCAACCTGATTCCCCCAATTTTCTGATCCCATTTGCTTTGCAACATTACTGAAAACAAAACAAAACAAAAAAACACTCAAAAACTTCCTCACATCTCATGACCTCATTCATTTTCCTCAGCCTGTTTATGAATTACACACACACACATACGCTACACACACACGCGCACACACACACACACCTGTCATTGCAGTGGGACTTTGTGTAGCAGGCAGAAGATGCATGTTCCTCATCTATCAGCTTGAAAAAGAGGAAAGCTTTTGATTTTGCCATGTGTGATTTTAAGCTGCCTATCTCATCAATTCATGTCTCTGAAACAGTTTTGCATTAAGGTCTTCTGTTTATTTTAGATAATCAAAATACCATCTGTACACACTGATAATTTCACTGCATTCCATCCCAAATAATACTTCATAATTCTTTTTTATCTAGTCATATTGGCTAGTGTTTCCAGAATCACATATTTGTGATGTTTGGGACAGAAATTTAATACCTCAGTAAAGAGATATAATTCCAGTCCTATTTACTTAAAATACAGGAATAAATATGAATTTTTTCTAAAAGACTTTGTAGAGGGTGTCTTAGATTTGCTCCTTTTATATGATAATGTGACATTACACTTTTCTTATGTGTCCGACATAAGCACTACTTAGACATTGTTAAGTTAAAAAAAAAAGATACTAGAGAAATTATCCCCAAATATGTTTGGTTTACTTGGAAATGAGATAAAAGAATTATAATCTAGAATATATAGAAAACAAACCACCAGTGCACCCAGTGGGGGAAGGATAAAGAGAAGATTTTATTAACAAACAGGGAGAGGTTCTCATGAACTGCTTAGAAACAGATTTCATGGGTTCCAGAGGCTCAAAGCCAGAGCTGTTGTCAATTTATTAGTGGAGATGGTACTAGTGGGCAAGTATTCTTTTGTGAGCATCTTATCAGAATTACTGTAGTCCTGAAGAATGGCTAGTGGTAAACCTTGCCAAAGCAGGAGATTCACAAAGGATGTGAAGGGAGTTCTTGTAGGGTTTTTACAAAGTCCTTGGGAATTGTTCTTAGACATGTACACATGAGTCTTCTCTCCTTCTTGCCTTCCTGGCCCTATTTTGTCTGGATCTCATAAAATTAATTTCATCCTGATATCTGCAACTTTCATGGCGCTGTATATTGTTTACTGTATAAATTAGTTTTCTAGCATTTTATTTAACATTTTTATATCTCTTTTAATAAATGAGACTTAGGTTATTTTCCTATTTTATGCTATCTTTATAAACATTTTATTGCATTTTTGTTGCTAGAAGAAGTAGCTACTTTCACCATTTGTATATCTAATGTCAGACATCTCCTTAAAATGGAAGCTTGAGAAGGATGGATAGAAAATTCACTCTAAAGAGTCTTTTTGAGTTTCACTCGTATAGGTTATACCATGAACATGCTGATAAAACTACTCAGCTGGAAACGCATACTGCCTTTCATGAAAAGGATGGATGATTCAGTAAATGGAAACAAGAGCAGAAAAAGTAGAGCCAAGAATCACAAGGAATTTATTCCCAGGCCTTGAAATCTAATCAAGAAGTTTTCGATATTTTCCTGACTCAGTTTTAGAACTGCTGTAGCCTAGTGATTCCTTTCTACCTTCCATTCTCCCCCTTTGAAATGATCATGTCTGTAATAGTTTAGGATTATTATTCTATACAGGCTCCACCATTCACTATCTTTCTAGGCCCACAGGTTCACAGATGGTGAGGAATTTTTCTCCAGGAGCAGAATTCACCCAGTAGCCTCATCCACACCTTGACTTAATACAGATGAATGATGAGATGTTGGTCTATAGTCAGTGAAAGTGTTTTACTTGGAAGGGACGTGAATCACTGGGGCCAGAGGGCAGATTGTAGATAAGCAGAGGATAAAATAGTCTTCATGATTCCTACGGTCTGGCTGTATAAATGCCCTCTCCTTGAGCGTGGGTGGGACCTTGTAATTTGCTTATAGCCAATAGAATATATTAAAGATTGTGGGACTTTGCAGATATAATTAAAGTCCCAAATCAGTAGACATAAAAATTAGAGATACTATTGCAGTGGGCCTGACTTTATCAGGTAAAAGGACTTTTAAAGGGTATTGGGCCCTCACTTAAGCAAAAGACTTCCTTTGCCAGCTTGATGAGACAAGTGTCACATTGAAAAAGAACACAGGACAATGCAGAATGCCTCTAGAAACTGTCTGTGATCTCAGAACCTACCAGCTTCCTCCAGCGGACAGCCAGCAAAAAGCCACAAGGAAAGTATTTCTACCAACAACCCAAATGAACCTGGATAAAAATGGGTTTTCCCCAGCTAAGCTTCCAGATGAGAATGCAGCCCATGTCTAGACTGAACCCTGGCAAGACTCTGAGTATTGGATCCAGCTCACCTGTGCCTATACTCGGACCCACGGAAACTGAAAAATTCTATGTATAGTTTATTTTAAACCCTGAATGTTGCAGTAATTTGTTACACAGCAGAGAAAAATAATACATAATGTTTTTTGAAATGTTGTAACTCTGAAATAATAAAATGAATAAGAATGTGCTCCAATTATTAAAATATTCCTAAGCTGGCAAAAGAATGCATTAATCAAATAAGAATGTATACAAAATGCAAAAATAATCAAATGGTGGCAAACTGTAGGTGAATCAGTCATTAGAAAGTTGAGGAGAAGTCAAAATTATTATTAAGCAAAATTGACTTTTAGGGAATAGGACTGTGTCTGCAGATGACAAGGGCATGTGATGAACGGCCAACTAAAGAATATTGTCAGTGAGACTAGTGGAGATTCTCCAAGACAGAGTATTAACGTGGCCCAAGTATTGCAGGAGGAGAGATAGAGAAGTTGGCCCCAGTATCTAGATGTTGAGGCCTTAAGGATGATATAAGCCTCAACAGCCTTAGAAGAGGGAGGAACAATTCTAGACAGAGGCACACACCTAAGAAATGTCACATTTCCAAGTTTATTCTAAAGTTTTGATTCATTTACGTATTCTCTAAAACAGCTTTGCAGTTTCTCAAACTAGTACTACTTTTAAAAATTATCTATTTCTTTAGGGTGTGTGTATGGTGTGTGTATGTGCATATGCACATACATATATATGTGCATTTGTTTATAAAGCTGCGAATCTTTGAAGTTTATTGAATTTAATTATGTGAGTGTTTACTTGCCTCTATATTTTAAAACTGGATAAATTGTCGTAAGTTACTTGTCATAAATGTTGTTCTACTTTTCCTTAAGTTCAACATGAAATTCAAGAAGCTTATAAAATGTATAGGAAATTAGTATACCCTAAGTGAATTTCCCTTGCTTTGATTTCAGTAAAACAGCCAGGTGTCTATTTTAAGTTGAACTTGTGCTTTAAGAAAAAAAAAAAGAAATAGTGCTAAGGAATTCTTCTTGACCCAGGAGGCTAGAAAGGCATATTAATTCTACCTCTGTAAGTCATCAATTTTATTTGGTCCAGGTTGGCAGTTTCTCAGAACATCTGTCTGATCACTCTTTAGTGGTCAGTAAATGAGGAAATCCAGATGTTTTTAGTTTAGTGGAGATCCATCATCAGAAATGCCCCAAATTGCCTGTAAGCCCCTATGTATCTAGAGGTCATATGCAAATGGATGAGGGATCTCTGAGAACCTTTTCTCCCAGGGGCTTCTAAGTGATGGACATGCTGTCTTAGCATCTTCCTTACCTGGTCAGGTGGAGAGGACCCTTACCCCTACTTCTCAGACCACACCCATGAACCATTCTTTGGAGGGAGGCAGGGAGCATCATTTACATGTGCAGCTACCTGCCCTGATGGAAATCAGGTAAGTAGGGAATCTGGGAAATGGATCTTTGTTTCGGTTCATACATCTCTACCAATCCAAGCATGTATCAATATTTTTCTGTGTTCTTCCAAGGAAATGCTTTCTTCTGATAATATTTTCTTCTTAATGCTGATCTCATACTCTGAAGGAGATTTAGGGTAGATGTCTCTAATAGAAGGCCAGTTGTGGACAGACAATAAAAGGTACTAGTCTAAATTTGTCATTTTTAATGAAAAGCAGACTTTTTCTTTATCATCATTTTGTATGATAAAATACAGAAAAGGCAAATGAGAGTCATTCAAATACCTACCCATAATAAGTGGTCAAGGAGGTTTGAATATAAAGGAATAATTCCAATATGGGAGTCTAGGAGTTAGAAATACCAGTGCCTGCATAAATACCAACGTGAACTATTCTGAGACTGTCATTCTTTAAAAGGTATTATTCTTAGTCTTGTAATACAGAGGCAAGCTTAGTGACACTTTGTAAAGGAGATTGGAAAAGGATAATGCTTTTAGATGCTTATAACATTTAACCAAATATACTTCATATTAATATTATTTTCTTTTGGGAGGCCTTCAATATATTGCTCATGATGAAAGTATTTAGGGGTGCTTCTGGGCATTTGCAGCACTAGGTGGACATTTTCTCATATTTAGGTCATTTTGGAGTAAGTCTTTGATGGAAACATTACCCTTCAGAAGTTCTTTTTAAATCAGAGTGGCAGCTGTCTATAGAGTACACACATCTATGATGGTTACAATGGTACTAGGCATTGAGAATTGTTCAGCTCAGTTATAATCTTAGGGGACCACCCTTGTGCAGGTGGTCCATCATTGACTGAAATGTTATCATGTAGCATATGGCTATATATACATATACCTTGCACTTATCCAAATAGTGTTTTCACAGCATTTGTTTATTGCCCTATACTTTAGTACATATACTTTAAACTTAGCTACTGAGTATAAAATATATTAGGATTATTAAAACAGTTTTAGAATGACTAATCCCACTCACTTTTGGAGGGCTTCTGGCTCCAACTGAGAGGCAAAGCTGTATGAAAAATAAAGTTAATACATTAACTTTTTAAAATTAGTTGAAATCCCTGAACTACTTTAATAAATTAAAAGTTAATACATTTAGATTCTGTAGACCAGTGCTAAGCGAAGAGTATGAGAATCCTGGATTTCAAGCTCTCTGGCTCTTTGGTAATCATTTCTTATCTTTTGTGTAATTCATCAAAGCTTTTAAATAAAGGGATTTTACAGTTTTATTTAAGCTGGTATCTTTTTTATTCCTATGATATAATTCAAGGGGATGTCAGGAATGATTACTCAAAATAACATGATTTGAAAAACAAGCAAGATATTTAGTATCATTAAAGCCACTTCCATAACGTTTCCAGTTTAACAGGGTTTGAGGAAGCATCTGTAATATCTTTTGCCATCCCTCGCTATTATTCCATCTTAGCTTGACAATATTACACAGAGAGGAAGGATTATCCTTTTTATTAAAAACTCCCTTTTTCTCCAGCCACATATGGTGGTTTCATTTGCCAAGAGAATATGTTATCATAAAGAAATACCACAAGGAATGAACATTTGAATTGCAAATCCTTAAAGCAAAAAAATGTGTAGATCCTGTTAGAAATTTCAGAGATTTTTATGAGGGGCCAAAGACTTAAACCGACAAATGATTCCCAAAGGTATTCAAGAGTAATTTTGGAGAAAAAAAAATAAAGATGTCCGTTTTAAAACCAGAATATCGTATACTTAAGAAGGATATTCATACAGAAAGAAACAAAAAAGCAAAACCTTTATACTCATTCTGTAAATTCTGCTTTAAAATAAGTGTTTTTAAGTGTTAAAAAAGAAAACTGAGCAATATTAATGTGTGTGTGGAGGGGGTGTGGGTTTCTTTTTTGTAGTAAACTCACCTTAGCTTGGATGAATAGTATTTAGTAGTCAATTCATTTGTTGTTGGGTTAACGTGGGGTTCATATTTACTTAAAATTTGACATATATGCATATTTATTTAATTTGTAACACATTCTGTGTTATTACAATCACATACTAATTATCTACTGTAGCCATGGAGTGCACCATTCAGATCTCACGTGAAGAAACAGGCTACAGGGAGCACTGCTGGCCAACAGCTTCACCGCTGAGGTCAAAATGAGGCAGTGCTCCATGGGCTGCTGCTCTCAGTGCTCCATGGGCAGTGCTCCATGGTAGCTTTGCTGCTCCCAGACATAAGCACAGCAAAGCTACCAGGGCAGGTCACTGCTGCCTGATGCAGGATTCCTCTCCTGGGTCAGCTCCCTCATGCACTCCCATAAAGCTCAGACCTTCTCAGACCTTCCTTCTCTCTCTCCTTTCAGAGCTATCACAACTTACTTCAACTTACTTCTCTTCTCTCTCCCCAAGGAATGCCAGGAATAATTCACAATCCATGTAACACATCCACATTTCAGTCATTAGTGGCCCAGCCATTACTTATTCCCTGAGTGTTTAGAATTTCTCCCCAGGATTAACTTCTGTCATGTAATAAATTACCTCCATGTTAACAGAAAGGAAAGGTCTGATTTCTGAATTGGTCCACTGCCATTTAGCATTATTTCTATATCTAAATCCTTTTGATTCATATCCACAACATTATGTCAGGCTTTGGAAAATAAATCTTATTTGTTTCAGAGCTATAGCTGAATACATTACATGACATATACTAGCAATGCAAACACATTTTTAAGGTAAAGCAGAGATCCAAGAGAGTAAGATTGCTGTGTGCTGAGTTTCATGTTATTTTAACTTTCTTTTCTCATTAGTTGATATGTTTCTATTAACCTATTTCATATATATATTTAAAAATATTTTAAGAAATACTGCTTAAACTACCATCAAAGAAATTGGGGTCATGTTTCTTAATTTTCAGTTCAATAAGTAATATATTTATAGCTATATAAACTATAGTATTTGTGTGAGCTGATTTTATTGCACTTTTACAGATGGCACATTTCTGGTGGTGAAATCACTATGGGAAATTTTCCCAGATTTGACATGCCATGAGTTTGCTGAATGTCTAGACTTCCACAGTTGGCAGACCTCATAATCTACACATTATGTAAGTCCTCAGTGACCTCATAGTAAATACTAAAGAAAAATGAATATATTGTTCCTGAAAATTTAGATAAAGACATGTGTAACCTGTAAGAGATTCTTGGAAGAATATAAATCAATTTTCATAATTACTATATAAGTATACATCAGTTGTTTGAGCATATTATTTTAAACATGTTTCTTAGTCAAATAAGAAGAAAATCCTATATAAAATAAAAGAAATATTAAATAGCTAGCACACATTTCTAACAGTCTTGAAAATTTTTAAGAATATTGTGGTCTTAAAACTGACCAAATCATAGAGTCTATTTAAATGTATTCTATTCATGGAAAACAAGGTAAATAGAATAAACCAAGGTTTTATAAATGGAAGCAAATATTGTATTGTACTGAATTGATGGAGAGTTTTTTTTCAAGCCTCTAGCAATAACATATAGGTGAGCTGATCAAAATTTATGGCAGGCACACTCCATGCATGAAGTTTATTACTCATTGGGGGATGTGATTAAATTCCAGCTCTTGAGTCATCAGGAAGGTGAAGGTATCAATCTTTCAGTAATATATACGTGGATGATATTTTGTTTCCTGAATTCTTATTCCTCCTTCAGTTACAATGTGGCACAAGCATCATAAAAGTTGTCTCTTTTTAATATATTTATCTACTTCCAGAACAAAACAAAGCTGTGCTCTCAAATTATCACAAAAGTCAGCTGTAGATAAACTAATGGTAAATTTTAGATGTAAACTTGTAGGGCTATTAAACCTCTACTTTTCTAAAAGTAACTTAATTAAATTGGAAGATATTTAGGGTTATGTCTGCAACATAGTATAAAGTCCATGGAGGTAACATTCAAACATCAGGACTATGGTGGTAATTGTCTGAGTTTTAGCCACACAGACAGTTCCGGTAGAGGCAAATGGCAGCCAAGGACATACATATAGAAATGGTGTATTTCAAGACATTTTCAAGAATTTTACTCTTCTCTATTTGGAAAAACAGTCCCTTCATTTGTTTTCATATTTGCATATGCACACCTTTTGATTAAGCCAATCATAGTTTAGTAAAATACAGATAATTTCTTCCTTTTGTAGAAATATAGCAGACAGTGAGCTAAGATCTTTGTATAGATTTTCAAATAATTCCTTAAAACAACTTATTAGGGAGTCATCATCTGCATTTCAAAAGTGAAAATCTGAGCCTTGAAGAACAAATAGCCCAAACAAATTTTCTACATTGTCTGGGCTTAGATGTGGAGTCAGCTAGGACTGGTTTCTTAGCTCTTCTGCACTTTCTGCTGTGCTGGGTAGTCCCTGAGGCCAGGACTCCAAGGGTACTGGCAGAAGGTCAGTAGAAGTGATCTTGGGAAACATTTTTTCTTAACAATCCCATTCTTTTCCAGTCCACAAGGAAAATGAAACAAACAATAACACAAAGTGAAAAAATATAAGAGGGAAGGAAGGAGGGATGGAGGGAGGGAGGGACAGAGGGAGGAAGGAAGGAAAGAACAGGGTTTTGCTACAGGGCGTTTAGGTTGGTTTTATATTTTTGCAACTGAATTGTAGTGGATTCATTTTCAAAAAGTGAAAAGGGAGTGAAAACGGAGGGAGGAAGGAAGGAAGGAAGGAAACAGAGGGAGAGAGGGAAGGAAAAAGTGCCAGTGGTTTGTCTCTCAAGGGGATATATTATCAACTCTTATTGGAAAACTTTTAATTTCAAAAACATTAAGAAGTTAGGAAAACATCAAGTTAAAATTGGTAGGTCAATTCCTTTTCTCAGCATTAGAATACAAATATAGCTACATTCCATAGAGCAAAACATATTTTGTATTTATCTCATCTCTATTCTTACACTTTCCTATACCAAAATGAAACTGCTTTATTAGATCTTAATTTGTTTTAAATAACGTTCATTGTAAACTTTTTTTATTCTAAAAGATGTGGTGTTCTCTCTTCTGTTAGCAACCCAGGAGCTGCCAGATTAAGTAACAGTATATGTTACAATGTTATCAGTCAATTCAAAAATCTATATACTTTAAAGCCAAAACTTAGATTCTTCTTAAGAATAAGCTGCAAAAGTAACTTGTAACAATTCCAATTTTAACCAAATTACAGAAAATCCAAAAGTAAATACATTTGTCAAACATAAAAGCGTGAGAAGTATTCAAGTTTGCCAATAATCATTTCTAAAAAGAAAGTAAAAAGGTAATTAATTCTGTTAATGATTTGTCCTTGATTTTTCAGCTCTTTGTAAATATTCTCAGGTAACATTACTGAGAAATAATTCACAATGTTTAGAAGTGTAAGGAAACATCCCTGAACTACTACTCTGTTTCCAGTTATTTGGACTTTAGCTTAATTAGGATTAACAGTATCAATTACTAGGTTAAGTCACAGTATATGGCAGCTCTTATTTCTAAGACTGGGGCCCCCAACTCAATGTTGCTGAACCATTGAGAACTGCCAGTTAGACAATCGAAGACTGGGCTATCAATTCAGCAGCAACTGTGTAGACAGTTGTTTGCATGACCAGTTTAAAATACTTGCAAATGTTTTGTTTCTGGAAAATGTTCATCGATTAGATAGATACATGTTTTTCTCCTCTGCATGTTTTCACTTGATCTTTTGAAATTTATATGATTTCAAGTTTTAAAAGGGAAAATAACACACATGTTGAAAATAGAAGTCTTCTGACTATTGAACCAAGAAAACTGCCAAGTCCAGTTGCTGGACTGTGGACAATCCCATCGGAACTGTAGGGTCATCATCATGACTGTCATTAGTGGTGAGAAATAAAATACTTATTTTATAAGATCTATCTAAGAAAACTACCCAGGTACAGCCTGCATCCAGGCCATCACTCCCAAGCTTCTTGTTACCCACACTCTTTCCTGACTTGCAATTATGTCACTTGTGCCTAAAACTACAAAGATATTGGAGGGTAGGGGGTGGGGTAGTGGTAGCTGTTATAGGGATAAAACATTGCAGTGTGTCCTGAAGGAACGGCAATGTTAGGAGAGGTGCTTTTAGATTTTCTACGCCAGAAGAGCTCTGCATGACTTCTTCAGTGAGCCAATTCTCATGGTTTTCACAAGGCAGAGAGAGGCATAGAGTTTAAACCTTCCTTTGGTTATTCATTCCTAGGTCACTGAGATGTAATGCCGGTACACTCAGGAAGTAGAGAAGTGGAAGAATTTATGGTAATGTTAGTAGAAAATGTTTTAAACAGGGTGCTCATAGCTTCCTCCTATGCGATTGAGGGTCCATACTCCTCCTTTTCCTCCTTATGACTGTGTTGTCCTCGTCCTGTGTGGGATGGCCAGTGAAGGGTGTTTCCAGAGGTCCATTAATGGCAAATTTCAATTTTAAAATAACTGTGTTAGTGGTGGCTTTATTTTTTAATTTCATTTCAATCGTTTTTGGGGAACAGATGGTGTTTGGTTACATGGCTAAGTTCTTGAGTGATGATTTCTGACATGTCGGTGCACCTATCATTTGAGCAGTATATACACTGTACCCAGTATGTGGTCTTTTATCTCTCATCCCCTCCCAGACATACCCATGAGTGTCCAAAGTCCATCTTATCATTCTTATACTTTTGTGTACTCATAGCTTAGCTCTCACTTATAGGTGAAACAAATGCTATTTAGTTTTCTATTTCTGAATTGCTTCACTTAGAATAATAGCCTCCAACTCCATCCAACCATTGCTGCAGAGGCCATTATTTCATTCCATTTTTGTCTGAGTAATATTCCATGGTGTATATGTATCACATTTTCTTTATCCACTTGTTGGTTGACAGGCATTTAGGTTGGTTTCGTATTTCTGCAACTGAATCATAGTGGATTCATTTTTAAAAAGTGAAAAATAATTTTTCTATGAAAACTTTCTATAACAATACTCTAGATAAAGAAGCTTTGCTCTTAAAATAGTACAACACAATACTTTATACAGAAGTTTGTTTTCTCACCAAAATATAAAAGTAGGATAATGAAGAAGTTGCTTTAATCAACTAAGGATGTCTTAATAGGCAATTGCTTTCATATGTTTACATTTGTAGTTTTTTAAATTCTTAACTTTTTAATTTCCTTTTCCCACTGTGATTCAATAATGAAATCACCCAAGGGTTCTTAAAGATTCTGATATCCCAATAGACATCAGACCAGCACATTTAATTGTTTGAAAAGGCTCTTCTCATTGACTGACCTATATTTTTGTGTAAAGTAATTACTGCTTATAAAGGATGAGGCATATAAGGATCGATATTACATTACCAGGAGGCAGATTTTAATGACTGTGATCAGGGAGCTAGAGGTTTTTGAGGCTAATTCCAGCATGTTCCCATTTCACTCTGGGTTCTTGGCTAAGAATTTCATTGTTTCTGGTTATCTCCCTGCCCCTCCCACACAGTGTTGAAGAGGCCAATTCCTCACATGGTGTTGCTACTTATGCAATGTTGCTTCACCATCTCTTCTCCTTGCCTGGGCTTAGGCTGCAAATGCTAAGAATCCATGATACCAAAACACATACCCCTGGGGTTTAGTGGACTGAGAAAGAACATCTTACAGGGGATAGCCCAGATGGACACATGAAGTTTATGGGAGGATGTCAGAGAAATGAGAAAACAAAAAGTTGGGAAAATAATGAATAAAATAATTGGCTCTAGGAGTCACACTTCCTCAAATTTCTTCAACAGGAAAGGAAATTATACAGTACAGGGCTTCCACTTGTGAGATCACCTGACTCTAGCTTGGTAAGTTCAGCACATTTCTGCATTTCTGATGTATCTGGGCAGTGCACACTGCAATTAATTCATCAGATGGATTAAAGACTTAAACATAAGACCCAACACCATAAAAACCCTAGAAGAAAATCTAGGCAAAACCATTCAGGACATAGGCATATTCAAGGACTTCATTACCAAAACGCCAAAAGCATTGGCAACTAAAGCCAAAATAGACAAATGGGACCTAATCAAATTCCACAGCTTTTTCATGGCAAAAGAAACAGTCATTTATTGATATTTTTAGACAATTCATATTTAAAGAAATTGTTGATATAATTGAAGCAATGTTAACAATCTGTTTTCTATTCATTACTAGAGGTTTTATTTATTTTCATGCTTTCTCCAAATTTAATGAAACCTTTTATGTAACCTCACTTTATATTATCTTTCAGTTTATCAATTATCCTTATTTTATAAACATTTTAATGGTTGTAATATAATTTATTTATTCTAGATTTTAGCTAATCTATTTTAAAATAACACCATAAAATATTTTGTTTTACCTTCATTTATTCCATCTTGAACACTAGTCCATTCTTTACATGTTTTTGGTGCATATTACCTTCTTTCTCAATAAAATATTTTAAGTTTTTCTCTGTTACCTTTAATATTTTTTATCATGATATTAAAAACTCTTTTCTGTTAAAAACACCATGACATGTGTATACCTACGTACCAATACTGTAAGATCTGCACATGTACCCCAGAACTTAAAATATAATTTAAAAAAGAATGAAAATAAATAAATTTTTTAAAAACCCCTATTTGTCTTTTTTTGGCAGCTCAAGTCTGCTGTTGACAAATTACCTCAATTTTTGTTTCTCTGAGAAAATTTTAATTTCTCTTTCACTTTTAAGGAACAATTTCAGTTGATATGTAATTTTGGCTTGGTGGGTTTTTCCTTTTGACAATACATATTTGACTTCATTTTAAAATCTTAACCTCATAAATATTCTTCTGAAGATAATGTATTCCATTTTTCTTCAGATTTATTGAGTTATAAATGATAAATACAATTTTATATATGTGATATATGTATACATTGTGAAATAATTACCAAAATCATGCTAGTTAACATATTTATCATCTCACAGAGTTTCCTTTTTTTATTATGGTGAGAATACTGAAGATCTACACTATTAGCAAATTTCACCGCAATATATGCCTCCTGGGCTCAAGTGATTCTTTTGCCTCAGCCTCCGGAGTAACTGGGATTACAGGCATGCACCATCATGCCTGGCTAATTTTGTATTTTTAGTAGAGACAAAGTTTCTCCATGTTAGTCAGGCTGGTCTTGAACTCCCAACCTAAGGTGATCTGCCTGTCTCAGCCTCCCAAAGTGCTGCGATTACAGGCGTGAACCACCATGCCCGACCTGTTAATGACTTTTCTACTTCTCTTTCTATGAGTCTGACTTTTGAAAATTTCACATATAAGTGAGATCATGCAGTAGTTGCCTTTTTGTGCCTGGTTTATTTCATTTAAAATAATGTCCATCAGGTTTATTAATGTTGTTGCAATTGTCAGGATTTTCTTTCCTTTAAGGAAAAATTATATTCCATTATACACACACACACACACACACACACACCCCTTTTCTTTATCCATTTGTTTATTAGCCCTTAGTTTGCATCCATATGTCATATGTTGGCTATTTTAAATAATGCTGCAATTAACATGATAAGGCAGAAAACTCTTTGAGTTAGTAATGATATTTAGTTTTTGATATATACCAGAAGTTAAATTGCTTGATCATATGCTAGTTATATTTTTAATTTTTTGAGGAATGTTCATACTGTTTTCTATAATGGCTATACTAATATACATTTCTACCAACAAAGAGTAAGGGCTCCCTTTTTTCCATACCTTTACCAACACTTGTTATCATTTGACATTTTGAAAATAGCCATCAAAATAAGTGTGAAGTGATATTTTATTGTGGTTCTGATTTGTATTTCCCTGATGATTATAGTTGCTGAGCATTTTTTCATCTACCTTTTGGCCATTTGTATGACTTCTTTCAAAAAAAATATCTATATCCTTTGCTCATTTAAAAAATTGGCTTATTTTTAAAATTAAGTTGTATAAATTACTTCACTATTTTTTTTCTTACATGTTTTCTTTGGAGAAATCTGTTGCAATTTTGATCTTTTTTCCTCTATAGGTATGGTTTTATTTTTCCCTCAGCTTCTTTTAAGATTTTTCTCTTTGTCTTTGGATTTCTACATTTTGAATTTGCTATGCCTTGGGATTTGCATGTGTTTGTGTGGTTTGTTTTTTTGTTTGTTGATATTTATTCAGCCTGATGATATCTTTCTTAATTTGTGTTTTTTGTTTGTCATTTTTTGAAAAGTTATTGGCTATCATTGCCTTAAATATTACTAATTTATTATCTTTTCCTTGTCGTGTTCAATTATGGATACATTGTATCTTTTGAAATTATCTCATAGTTTGTTAGTTTTCTCTTCTGGGTGTATGTGTGTGTGTTCTCTTTTCTTCCTTTTCCTCTTTCAATTGGATTGTTTATATTAAAACATTGTTATATTCACTGAGTATTTACTTAGCTATGCCAAATGTACTGAATAACTAAATGAAGGTGTTCTTCATTTCTGTTATATTATTATTTTTGTTTTGTTTTCTAGCACTTCTTAACTATTAGACTTTTCATCTCTCTGTTTATATCATCCGTTTTTCCACATTGTCCATCTTTCCATTAGATCACTTGACATTATTTATTATTTTTTATTCTGTTTCTGATAACTGTAATATCTGTGCCATATCTGAGTTTTGTTTTTGTGATTTTTTTTCCATTCTGTTTTGACTTTTGGCTTACCTTGAAATTTTGTTTTATTGCAAAGGTGTATGACTCCAAGGTTTCTTTCTAGGTAGGCAAATCTCTTCTGTGGTTTTAAGCATACACTTGTCTCTAAAGATTTTGATGTGGTAGTTTTTCCTGCAACCTCAGTTCTTTGATCAAACCAACAAAAGTCATTTATTTTATGTTTTTCCAGTGTTTTCTCATGACAGGAATAATGACTTTTAATTGTTTACATATTATAGTTGAAGCTGGAAAATCTTCATGCCTTTTTAGACCCTTAATTATTTACTCTTATGACTTTAACTTTTACTACATTTACACATTTTGTCTTATATAGCTTGAATTACATAGGCAAACAGCCATTGTAATCACTTTTAAGAATAAACCATGAATACCTTAGACCCATTATTTTATACTCATTTAGGCAAGCTCAATTCTTCTTGAATCCAACTCTGCCTACTCGATGCAGCAATTCATGTTCAGTTCATGTTAAACTGAATATGCTTAGAAGTTAACATGTAATTCGGTTACCTTATCTTATTTTAAATGCATTACTAATACTTTCAAATGGGTCTGATATTACTCATTATATTTCTTTGAGTCCATTCACTCACTGATACTCCTGAATAAAAACTTAGTGTTTTCTTTTCCTAGCTTCACCTCTCAAAGCTTCCATGCCTTTTTAAAAATTTTAGTTGCAGTGATATAAAGAGGATTTTCATGAAGTTCCCTCCACAACATCTAATTACTTACCCCCATATCTAACTAAATACTCTGCCTTCTCTCTAGTTGATATGGATAAGCTTCGGTGCCTCTGGAAAAGGGCAAACCCACTCTTTATGCATTGAGTACCATTCCTTTAGAACTATGTAATGACTCCAGCAATTTTAACTGCTTGTGCCTGCATCATCTCTTTTCTTCTTTCTACCAAAAAAATTATCATTAGCATAAATTCAATCATATGTTGCTTCTCCTATTTTAATTTTAAAAAACTCCTTTTCTTGATTCTAGCTTGTTCTCTAAGCGTCTCTCCCTGATTGTCTACTTCTTAAGTTTTGTTTTATCACAAAACTGAAATAGAGAGTTTTATTGCTCTTTTGTCATGAAGTCTTCCCTCATAATCTACTACCATCAGGTTACTGTTTCTACTATTAATCTGAAAGAGTTATTATCAAAGTGACCAAAGACTTTTAACTTACAAAATTGTTAATCCTTGAATTGTTTTGATTTATCACCATTATTTAATGAAATTAATCTATTTCTCTTCCTAGAAATACTTTCATAATCTGGCTTTCACAACACCTCACTTTCTTGATTTTCTTTTCGACTTGTTGATCCATCCTTGTCTATTTTCTTTTCTTATTCTCCTGACATCTCTCACCCTCCTAACTGTAGAAGGTTTAGTCCTTACACATATTTTAGTCTGTATCTATTCCCTTGCTGTTTCTATTTATTCTATGACAATTTGCAAGTTTTTATTTCCATCTCAACCTCACCTAATATATTATCTGGACATTTAATTATTACCTTAAAATTTAAATTTCCAGAATGATGTACAGCTCTTTCTTTCAAAAAACAACCCTAAAACCTGGAGTCATTACTAACTCATTCTTTTTCATATTCTAATCTATCATAAAATCATTTTATTTCCTTAAATATATACCCAGAACTCTATTTTTTAATATCGCAATGCCATCCCAGTTTGAAAACGCCATTCTTTTCTATTTCTTTCTCCAATAGCTTTTAAAACTGGTCTGTGTCTTCCTTGTCTACCTCTCCTCTTCAGAAAAGCTAGTTTTCTTGTTAAATGTAAACAAGATTATGTTGCTCTTCATCTCAAAAATTTTTCAGTGATGTCTAATCTCATTCAGTCTAAAGCCATAGTTCTTAAGGTAGCTTACAAGATGTCTAAGACCTTATATTTTATTTTTATCATTACTTATCACAGCCCAGCCATAGTGGCTCAGTTGACATTTCTCAAATATTTTTATAATTGTCTTCCTCAAATATTTTGAGTTTACTTCTGTTATCCATCTGGATTTCTTCTTCCAGTAGTTGCACAAATGTCACCATATTATGAGGATTGCCCTCTTACATCATTTAAAGTTGTCAAGGCACCCCAGCCTCCACAATGTTTAATTATGTTGGAAATGGCTTAATTTTTCTTCATAATAAATTATCATATAAATAATATACATCTTATTTAGTATCTTTCTTACCGAAGTAGGCTTTAAGCACTCCAAGGGGAAGGAATTTTTAAAAAATGTCTTGTTTACCTCTAGAGTCATTTCACCAAATACAATGTGCTCATAGATATAAATAAATTAATAAATATATTTTTACAATTACGACAAAAGGAAAAATTGACAAATGGGATCTAATTAAGCTAAAGAGCTTCAGTACAGCAAAAGATACTATCAATAAATAGACAACCTAGAAAGTTGGAGAATATTTTTGCAAATGGTGCATCTGCAAAAGGATGAGTATCCACTCTTTATAACAAATTTACAAAGAAAAACAACCTCATTGAAAAGTGTGCAAAGAACATAAACAGATACTTTTTAAAAAAGAAGGCATACATGTGGCCAACAAGCGTATGAAAAAAAGCTCAGCATCACTGATCATTAGAGAAATGGAAATCATAACCACAATGAGATACCATCTCACACCAGTCAGAATGGTTACTGTTAAAAAGGCAAAAAATAACAGATGCTGTTGAGGTTGCAGAGAAAAAGGAGAGCTTACACACAGTTGGTTGGAATGTAAATTAGATCAACCACTGTGGAAAGCAGTGTGGTGATTTCTCAAAAAGCTAAACACAGAACTATCATTTAATCCAGCAACCCAAAGGAACATAAATCATTCTATCACGAAGACATATGCACATATATGTTCACTGAAGCATCCTTCACAGTAGCAAAGACATGGAATCATCTAAATGTCAGTCAATGGTAGTCTGGATAACAAAAATATGGTACATATACACCGTGGAGTACTATGCAGCCATAAAAAGAGTGATATCATGTCCTTTGCAGGAACATGAATAGAACTGGAGGCCATAATCCTTAGCAAACTAACACAGGAACAGAAAACCAAATACTGCGTGTTCTCACTTATAAGTGGGAGCTAAATGATAAGAAAACATGGACACATAGAGGAGAACAACAGACACTGGGGCCTACCAGATGGTGGAGGATGAGAGGTGGGAGAGGATCAGAAAAAATAATAAGCAGTAGGCTTAATGCCTGGGTGACAAAAATTTCTGTACAACAGACCCCCATGTCACGAATTTACCTGTATAACAAACCTGCACATGTACTCCTGAACTGAAAATAAAAGTTAAGAAAAATAAATAGCATTTTGAATAAATAAACCATGGAGAAATAAAGACAAATGTGTACAAATGCATTAGAAGTTCAAGATGAAAAATTATTTTTTTCAAGTTTTGCACATATATATCTGTATATATGTGCAAATGAGTTATCAAAGTCAACAGTTTTGATATATTTTAGTCATATTCTATCTAAATTAACTTGGTTACAATAATGATAATTCACATTCTCATAGCAGTTTATGATTTTCAAAGCACTTTCCATATAGTATTTTATATGATCTTTACCTCCACTGATATTATTGCTATAATTCTTCTTCTCATGTGAGGGACCAAGACCCAGTTTCATGCTAAACATTATGTATCAAGTGAGTGTCAAAGCCTGAAGAGTACTCCAGGTATTATTACGTCAAGTCTATTTTCCTTTCTTAAACACATTGTCCCTGTGATTCCTCATTATTTGTCATGATTACAATTATGCAGTAAATTTCTATCAGGAACACAGGATTAATTGAAATCTATCTTATAGAGAATGACAAAATGATCAAGCAAGTATGATTAAAATACTTAAAAACAAAAGTTTTTATTAATAAAAAAGCTTGAGAAACACTTATATACTCAAAAATTCCATCAATGCCTTTAGTATGAGCTTTGCTCAGTGTCCTTAAGACTAAAACTTGTATAGATAATGCTGCAAAATCTCCTCCAAATAAATAGTTGTAGTAGTAGTAGTAGTAGTAGTGGTAGTATACCTCACTATGTTTGCTTTGTTTGCCTTTTTAGTTGTTGGAATCACTTTCTACCTAATCGCCAAAATAAGAAAGTTGAGATACATGCTTAGTTCCTACTTTTTTCCAGCCTCACCACTATAACCAATTAGTGATCAAATCCAATTAATTTTATTTAGCAAATATTTCTAGACTATACGTACTTTCCAGTGCAATTCTCACTGTGCTAATTCAGGTTCTCTTTATCTTTCACTTGGCCTCTAGTGACAGCCTCTTCACTTTACTCCTTTAAATAGTCTCAGACAAATCTCTAATAGATCCTCCATGGAATTGTATAACTGTACCCCAACCTAATTGTATCCTCTTCAGTAAAGGAACAGGTAAGTATGTATTTTAGGTTTGGGACCTTATGAGCTGCATCATAAATACTGAACTCTGCCATTATAGTACAAAAGCATATATAGACAATATATAAAAAAATGAGTGTGACAATGTTTCAACAAAGTTTTATTAGGAAAACAGGTTGTGGGTCAAATTTGGACCATAGGCCATAGTTGTCTATGCCTGTTCTTAGAGAATAGACCCCTTGTTTTCATTTATACCATCAGCATCTAGAAACACATAATAGGAGCTGTACAATAGTTAGAACTTTACAATAAAGTAAAAATTTATTGAAAAATAAATTACTAGTTCCAAAAAAGGAATAGATAGTGGATGACCAAAAGTCAAGTGTCATCTCCAAGAACTTTTATATATAAACTGATATATTAAGTTACTCATTCACTAGGAAAGAAATTGTCCAAAAGAAAAAAGTTATAATCTTCATATTGTGTATAATAAGTTCAAATTCTCTGTAAGGTAGTTTGAGTGTTTGATAGGACCTGGGCTGGAGATGTAAATTTTGGAGTCAGTAACAGAACAGTCATGCACTGAGGGAGTCAATGAGTAAAATCAAAATATATGAATAAAAAGTACCAGGAATTATGGGCATGGTGGCTCATGCCTGTCATCCCACGCTTTGTGAGGCCGAGGTGGGTGGATCACTTGAGGTCAGGAGTTTGAGAACAGTATGGCCAACATGGTGAAACCCTGTGTCTACTAAAAATGCAAAAATTAGCAGGGCATGGTGGCAGGCACCTGTAATTCCAGCTATCCGGGAAGCTGAGGCAGGAGAATCGCTTGAATCCGAGAGGCGGAGGTTGTAGTGAGTGGAAATCTACAGAGGTCACACTACTTTACTCCAGCCTGAGCAACAGAGCGAGACACTGTTTCCAATAAATAAATAAATAAATAAAAGGACCAGGAATATAAGGAAAGAAGAATACCTACTTCTAAAGGGCTACAATGAAACTAAATTCTACCTAGAGAGGTCTGAGGGATAGCTGAAAATGAAAGAAACAATTTCGAAGAGAATAATGAGACTCAAGGGTGAAAATATTTGAAGAGTAAAGAACTCTGAAACAATGGTAAATGCCTCCAAAATATTAAGTTAATTTGATAAAAGTACTCATGAATTTAGAATTAAGGAGTCACAAAACACCTTAATTTAGTTCAATATAAGAAACAAATGGTGATAGTGGATAAGAGATAAGAAAGTAAAGGTGGTGAGTGTACAGTATTTTAAAACAAAGAAAAAGAAAACTGAGTTGTTATAACTTTCAATATTATCAAAGAATTAATTCTTTTCTTGCTTATTTATAACTTTCTATAAGATGGAAAAGTACTATGCATGTGTAAATTATTAGAAGTCAATACATAAGAATAAATCAAATATTCTACAAAATTAGGGAAAATGATAAAGTTCTCAAAACAGAGAATGGGGAAAATATCTATAACAAAGTTGTCTCAAGACAGAAGAAGAAACACATCTTCACTGGAAACTATCAGGAGAAGGTAAAGATAGAAATAAAGAGATATGTTAAAGGTTAGTAAGAAGCCAAAAGAGTCAGATAATAGTCTTGATTTTTCATGTAGCAAAAGAAAATAATAAAGTAAGCTTAATAGCTGAGAAAAAGACAGAAAAGAGGAATTATTTAGAGCCTAAGGAAATACAAGTTTCAAATAGCTTTTTAGGGAGATGGGAAATGTTAATCATTAAACATGTGTAATAAGATTGCAGAATAGTATGGAGGGCACAGTTATGAGTAAATCATAAATCTCTAATGACACAACTCTACAATGTTAGGAGATTTTCTTTTACATCATTCAGCAGCGGGATATGGTTTCTGAGAAATACGTTTAAAATTACCCATGATGGGGCATTTGGAAAGTATATGAAATCAAAGAGCAATGAAGTAAAGGCATGAGGATGTTTCCAATAAATAGTAGCTGAAATGATGCTGCATAAGTTGCCAGTGTCACAGTGATAGAATGAAAGCTGCAAAACAACTGGTTAAAGTGGACATCAATGACTGCAGATCACTATGAAGCTAGGAATGTATCTTACAGAAATGAACAAGCATATCAGAAGGATAAGAAATTACTTTTAGAAGTGAAGTACTGAAATACCTCAAAAGCAGAAAACATATGGTCAATGACAGAGACAAACTTTTAGCTATAATTATTGGTGACTGATGTAGGGTGCAGGCAAAGGGAAGTGAAATTCAGGACATCAAAAAAAAAAAAAGAAAGAAAAAGAAACATGGAAAAAGGTAAAATGAACCCAAACTACTCCATTCTGAGTGAGAAGATAAGATCGAAGGAGACTGAAGTGATATGGTAATAGGACAGTT